>JACXGM010033719.1:0-12191 GCA_016801145.1 Umbra pygmaea
GTCAGCCCTCAGCAGTACTAGCAGCAGCAGTAGCCCAGCATCAGCCTTCAGCAGTGCTAGCAGCAGTAGCCCAGCGTCAGCCCTCAGCACTGCTAGCAGCTGCACCCAGTGTCAGCCCTCAGCAGTGCTAGCAAAAGTAGCCCAGCGTCAGCCCTCAGCAGTGTTAGCAGAAGCAGCCCAGCGTCAGCCCTCAGCAGTGCTAGCAGCAGCAGCCCAGTGTCAGCCATCAGCAGTGCTAGCAGCAGCAGTAGCCCAGCGTCAGCCCTCAGCAGTGCTAGCAGCAGCTCGGCGTCAGCCCTCAGCAGTGCGAGCAGAAGTAGCCCAGCGTCAGCCCTCAGCAGTGCTAGCAGCTGCACCCATTGTCAGCCCTCAGCAGTGCTAGCAACAGTAGCCCAGCGTCACCCCTCAGCAGTGTTAGCAGAAGCAGCCCAGCGTCAGCCCTCAGCAGTGCTAGCAGCAGCAGCCCAGTGTCAGCCCTCAGCAGTGCTAGCAGCAGCAGCCCAGCATCAGCCCTCAGCAGTGCTAGCAGCAGCAGCCCAGTGTCAGCCATCAGCAGCGGTAGCAGCAGCAGCCCAGTGTCAGCACACAGTTTGCCAATTTGTTGGACTATGGCACAATATAAACACTTCAAAAACCAAATACTTGTTCATGATCTAATAATGCAGGGGTGTCAAACCGGCTTTCCTTTCAATTAGAGCCCAATTAAGATGTAGACTGCCAGGTGAGGCGAGATCCTAACCAATTAGTGACATTCAATCATTCAGGTACAAGGTAAAAGTGAAAACCTGCAGACAGTAGGCCCTTTGTGGATCTGGTTTGACACCCCTGTAATAATGCATTGGGATGTGAAATATGTAGAGATGCAGGGTCACCAGGTGTGCTAAGATCTGGTACAAACAAATACACTTTTTCATCAGAGTGGCAATATGGCAGAGGTAAACCTTATGGGGATACTAAAGACAAGCAGATGTGATCGTTACGAAAATAAATATGCAAGCATTTAACATCGCTTAGCCACAAATTAGACCAGTCGATCTGTTAAAGGTCCAATGGCAGGCTAATTTTGGATGCGTTTATATTGGCTTTAGTGGTCCCCTAATACTGTATCTGAAGTCTCTTTCCGAAATTCAGCCTTGGTGCAGAATTACAGCCACTACAAGCCAGTCCATTAATGAGCTTTCCTTAGGACATGCTGTTTCTGTGTCTGTAGCTTTAAATGCTAATGAGGAGGAGAGAGGCGGGGTAAGGTGGAGGTGGGGGTGTGGCCTTGACTAGCTTTTGGCCACGGTACAATGCGTTAAAGTGAACATAATATATCGCAATGGCTCGTAGACACGCAGTCGTTCAAGCTTTCCAGTTTGACCCAGAATCTGATCCGGATGGAGAAGCACCTAAAGAAGTTGCAACTCAGCGTCTACAACAGGATGTCTCTGAATGGTTAGTACGTTAGTTGGTTAGTTTATATATGTTGTTACCGTTATTATCATGTAGCTAATGCTAACCTATGTTGTTGTCTTCCCATGTTGCTGTAATTTGCTATCGTTCTACAGCTATATTAGCATCTATCAGTGATCTTTGTAGTTTGGAAAAGACTAAAAGACTAGTACTTTAGCTCATTTTTTAATTACAAAGTTTTCCATGTCCACGTATATTGAAGTCATGTTACACAACCCATGACTTACTCATGAAGAGTTACCTCAACTCAACACCTGCTTGTCTATTCTGTCTTAGATGTATATATAAATAAAATATTAGCTATAGACACTAATCAGCTCCACTATATAAGTCAGACCTCTGCCATTATTACGTTTACCTTTTTGGATAGGTGCCATTGTGGAAAATGTGCCATCATGCCAATGGAAGCTGAGAATATTTGCTGCTTGGAGATAGCTCAGGTAGCATTTTCACCACTAAATTTGAAACTGTCTCTTCATTTGACAACTAATTGTGCTTAAAAATGACACTTACAATTTCTTATTAGGTTACTAGAAGACTACGGGAGGTTGAAGAACAGCTCACATCTATGACTGACCATCCTGGATTGGACCCCGTCTGCTTCAATGTGTATTCTCTGCAGAATGCCTGCCAAATATACAGAGCTGACTATGGTCCTCTACATTTGAGAGGAATACACCAGTAAGTAATGCGTTGTTACATAAGTTAATAAAAAATGTTGTCTTGATTCTTGACAGTTTATTCCAGCAACAAATATTGTGCCTAATTTTCATTCAATAGTGTAGACAGTGAAGATTTATTTACATCAGAGGGAACACAAGCTTAAATTGTTACAAAACAAACATTGAAGATGACCCATAGGAGCATGGGAATATTTAACAAAAACAAAAACCAATGATAAATCTCTGCAAGACTAAATATTAGCATCATTTGTTCAGTCGCTACAGGTATCTCTCCTATCGTTCATTTGTGAGCTGGTGCTGGGGCCTCCTGGGACGCAGAATCTGTGTCGATATTCCATCTTGTGTGGTCCTGCGCATCCGCTCTGAGTTTCCTGATGACGAAGGCCACTACGTAGGGTTTAAACTGCCCCCCGTTTGAAACTTGACACAAAGCTGGCAATGACCTCCTCCTTGTCCGGCTTCTCATACTGCGCTGATAGGTCCTCTGGGACAGGGATGGCCAACAGCCATGGTGTATGGTGTAGGGTTGACAAATACTTCCTCAAAAATTAGGTCCATCATGTCAACAACATAACTTGTATCATAAAACATGCAAACATTTTTGTTATTGGTTGTTGTTTATAATATATTTATTATATTTAATTTTCATCCACAGAAATAAATATTACAATTAAAAAATCTGGTTGTTTGAATTGATTTGAACCCTTACCAAAGGTTGGCTGTGTCTTCTGAGGTTTAGCTCTGCACTCTCCCTTCATAGCCTTTGGAAAGGAGATTTTGAAGAGGGGTACACCTTCCTCCGTTTCGGCCTGTGGTCGGTCCGCATTTTCATATAATGCATAGCAGCAAGGTAGAGTCTGGAAGTACAAGACAAAAAAAATTAATATTGACAGATATTTTAGGCTACAATGCCCAAAAGTATTGAGTAAACAAAATGTATTTGAACCTGCACAGCATTCCAATAAAGGGAAAGACAACATTCTTCGGGGCAAAAATGAAGGATGACTGCATGGAAAGCCTCCAACGATGAGGTTTGGTGGTGGGGGCTCAGTTTTGCAACATCCTTCAGCGTTCTTTTGTTAGTCAGCAACTTCTCCAACTTGTAGAAAGCTGGAGTTGCTGCAGACAATAAGAAAATATATTAGAAAACAATACAGTACAAAATATTACAACAATGATCTCCGGTATATTTCTGTAAGTGCCTAACTACATGTAGTTGTCTGTGTACTGTTTTGTCTGCGTACATCTTTGTAAGTGTGCAAATAAAAAATGTTGACCATTTCAGATATCTAGGTGTCAACCTTGATTCAACTCTCAGCTTTAAAAAACTGGGCAACACACTGAAATGTAATCTATCAAACTACATAAACATAAGAAACTCAATTTCTGTTGAGACATCGAGTACATACCTATAAGCTACAATGATTATTCCATATTTTTTATATTGTATCTCAAGTTGGTCTCAGGCATAATACAGCTCTAAGGCCCCCTTGAATCATTCTAGAACAATACCCTGAAGATCTGTGACAAAAAGCCACGTCAATACCATCACAGTTATATTCTTACTAAATATGACATGCTAAATCTTGAAAAAGTTATATTTCACTCAAATGTTTTCTTAATTTTAAAAATGTATTAATGTTATTGCTCCTCCTCTGAAAATATTTTTTATACTCTGCTCTGAAAAAATAACACAGGCAACTAACTAGATCAGCCACAAGAGGCGAATGTAGTCTTCCACATATGCAAAACTGCAGTTGGGAGGACATCATTCTCCTGTGTGGCTATTAACCAGTGTAAGTCTTCCTACAGAACTAATTTCATGCACTAAATTGCACTCATTCTCTTGCTTAGTAAAGCGTTGGTTAACAAAGCAGACCTGCTCCCACCAGTGAATTGATATACTAAATTACTGGGTGTTTATGTAGGGGGGTCAAGTTTTAGCTCTAGATGGGTTGGGATAGGTGGAAAATAATGTCTGTAGATTTTTATGACTATGTATCTGTATTGTAAACAGTAAATCATTTGTATTTTACTCCATCTACCTGCCCAGGGACTATCCGCAGAAACTAGCAATTTGCTTCAACCTGGCACAAGACATCTATTAATGTTTTGATGTGCATTTTCAAATAAATAAATTCCAATTACAGTTGACATTTAGCCTGTATATTGATGAAATACCTGCTTGGAGCCATTTGTCAGTTGTCTTGCGGATCGCATGCTCGCACTTGGGGTAAAGAGGATCCTCATGTGTATGGACATCTCGAACATGGTTCAGGATCACGTTCCACTTTGCAATTCTCTCTGGCCCGGAGGTTGAGCGAGCTGCAGTCCAGTATATGTGGTTGTTGATGCTCTTCATCCACTTCTTCAGTTTCTCACAGTCTTTCAGCTTACTGATTGCTTCCAGTTTCTTCAAAATACCTACAATGAAAGCAAAATGCATTCCACTTACTTAAGATACTCAAAAACAGACACTATCGTAGCATTTCATAATCACTTTCAAAGCATTTCTTACCATTTACTCATAGTATCACAATTACAAAGTAATGACAAGTCTTTACCAAATGGGAGATTTACGCAAGTTTAAAAAAATCTAACATCAGGTCCTTCTCACCAAAAGGATATCACAAACAACTCAAAGAATGGAAAAGGCAGGAGCAAAACTGATTGTGTGTGGTATAACGGACTATGGACGTCAATCAGCTCCATATTGGCACTCACAATATACCTTTTGCCATGTGCCAGACATCGTAGTAATGGGTTATATTTTTCTCCCTGAGGAACTTCTGTACTTGTGGATGACGATCAGTGACAATACACTCTAGGTTGACGGCACGCGACTCCATTATTGCTAGAATCCTCATCAGGCCCTCTTTTTCCATGTGGCAGCTACCACCAACCTCGTTGCTCTGTTAACGCAGGAAAACAATCAATATAAAATGCATTGTATTTGATTTTCTAATTTCAACCAATAACCCCTTTACAAAGTCAATTTTGATAACTCATCTGAACCAACTGAATGTCCACAACGGTGTTAGTAAGGAGATCCATCGTTGTATAACTCCCATACTTCGCAGAGTGGCCTGTTGTTCAAAAAGTGACATTAGTAATCATCAATACTTGGGTATTATGTCTGGCACTTTATTTAGGTCACTCCCAGGGTTGCCAACTCTCAGGCATTGGCCATGAGACACTGATGTGTGTATGTGTATATATATATATATATATATATATAAATTTATTCTGTACGGTTGGCCTCTCCAAGGTTTTTTAAAAAGTTGGCAGCCCTGACTCCTTTAAACTTCAATATCTAACCCCTGTATAAACTACACTATTTCAGTAAAGTATCAATACCTGCAGAGTCAGCTCTCATGTCACCACCAAGTATCACTTTTTTACTCCTGACTTAGCCGCTGCAGATTCACATCCTGTGTGATGTTCCAGTGGTGAATAACTTTTTTTTTCACTTAATAGTAAATACATTAAGGAATAAAAACAAAGCTCACGAATGCAATATTTAAGTCATAAATACATGTCTCATTAGTCCTTAAATCATAGAATGTTGGGGTTCTAGCAAATATCTTGGTTTTAAAATAGCTATGAAAACGAGATAATTATTAAACGTGCAATATGTAATTTTTGGCCGCCAGGGGGCTCTCAATCAAAACAATAGCAAAAGATGTACTTGGTCGGGAGGTTGCGTGGGATCATGGGTTTTGTTATCGTCATCAATGACAACCTTCCAATCTAGCATCTCCGACAGAAAAAATGTTCACGGACAAAGTAATATATTGTTAAAAAATTATAACTTTATTCACGTTATGTTTGGCGGCTCCCTGGATCTTATAACACCTAGAGTAGTCACAGGTTATATGACGGCATTTACGGGCGACAAAATGAAACGTCCCGTGTCTTCGAATTATATTACAAATTTCTCTGGATTTGAAAGTTAGTGGAAACATTTAGGATAATGTAAGTACACAACTAAGAAATATATATAATATATGCATAGTGATGTTTGCTTTTAATGCAAAGTATGTATTTTGTTATTGTTTTGATTGATATTACATGTTGTACCTTTAATCATAATGTGACGTAAACAGCCAGTACCAAAAGCTGTTAGCTGGTTTACTCAACTAGCCGTTTTTGTACCTAAAACTGAATTGAATGGCAAAAGGAAAACACGGCTAGCACCCTCATTTGTTAGGTTATATATACAAGTCTTATATCTCCTTAAAGCTTAGAATGTTGGGGTTCTAGCAGAAATCGGTTTTAGTGTAGCTGTAAAATTAAAAATGTTATGGCTGCGAGTTCCAACTGCACATTACGAAAACAGTAAAGCGTTTTTTTTTCTTCTAACAAAAATCAAAATGCCAACTAGAAACACAACTACCACGCTCATTTTTTAGGATATATATAAAAGTCTTATATGTTCTTAAAGCTTAGAATCTTGTTATTCTAGCAAATATCTCGGTTTTAGTGTAGCTATAAAACTCACAACGTTAGACTACTTAATGTCAGGTACGCGTCTTGAAAACAATCACATTTTACTTAGGAAATACAGGTTACCACACGTTACTTATGTTAAGCTAATTTTACTTACGGTCATAAAATCCTTCTTTTTGGTCATCAAAGGGTCCCAGTAATGACTTAAAGCATAGTTTTCCCAGGTAAAATCCATCTTGAATGTAAAAATAGCATTTTCTTACCGGACTTTTAAATCTACTCATAAATAAATGAAAAACCGAGTGTATTTTCCCTATACTTCTGAACTAAAGACGGATGTAAAAAGTGTCCAAAAGCTTAACAAATTCGCCATATACGTCATCCTTATGAAACAGAGATCTTAAAAATGTGCAAGATTAACAATTTTAAATGAAGACTGATGGAGATAATTCAGGAAAGATCTGTGTTGTTCGTCTCAGGACCCGGATGTAAATGTCATCACGGTGCATTTTTTCTAAAAATATAGTTTTACAATCAAAGCTATAGCTCATTGGCTGTTCACTCAATCAATCTAAAATGTTAGACTTATGTGGCCAGCCCCTTAACAACATGATTTTAATTGGATCCAGTATCCTATCTTAATATATGGCTTTGTAGGGTTCTTTCAAAGAGGATGTAGAAAAATTAAAACAGAAAATAATTACGCATTTTCTTTATTTCATCTTGTGCCATATTCACTGTGTATATTTGTTTGAAATGAATTTTACATATCCAAAAAAGTATTTTCTTTAAAAAAATATCAACCATATGTTTGTACTTGCCTCAGGTCCAGTGTAACAAGAGTTTAACTTTGGGTATGTTTTTTTAGACAGAATTTGACAATTGGGGGCAAGGCTTAAGAGGTTAAGGACAGCTGTGTGCATACAGTGTGTTTCCAGGCGATCTGTCTGGCAGGCAACATCCCTTGACAGAGGCAGCTGAATGTAAGCACTTGATGTGCTGGCCTGTGTAGAGACAACAAGGTCAAATTAGTACTCAATTTAATATTTTTTATTTATTTCAGCTGCAAGTTGTAAGAAGATAAGCATGTTTAGTGAATAAAATTTATATGAAAAGTTAGATCCATGAAATGATAATACATCGTTTGTTTGTTTACATACTTCATACATTTTAAAAGTTGTTAAAATGTATCTTATTACAATTACATCATGCTCTGCAGAAACCTGCTAATAAGCCATTGTTTTCAATCAGGCTGAAGGGGAATACATGAGCGGGCACATGTATTTAGAAAGAGTTAAAAGGCCATAATTCTTGCATCACCAGTAAAACGCTAGAACTACTGCGGTCACGTAGCTGGTAAAAGACAGCCGTGTTCGTCTGTTGTAGGGTGGCCACCAGACATTCGTTAATATTCGGGACATTCTATTGATAATCCAGGCAGTTAAAATGAGTGCCTGTAGCCTCATTACTGTAAGGTGCCTCGAATTTACCCCTTCTCAACTGATCACCCTGGTTTGCAGAGGTGCACACTCAGTCATTTCAATGGGGGGGATATGCAGAAATTGCGCGCGCGATTTAACACCAACAGCAGAACGGTTGTCCAAATAACAAAGACGTGTACAACACTCCTATTACAGTGTGTGTATTCACACACATACTTGATGCTATCTACTTTTACATTAGCGACACTGTAACTGACCTGTTGGTTGTTAGCTGCAGAGGTAAAGTTTCAAGGTTTGTAGGAGAGTCGGTACTGATCCAGACTTTAATTTCAGACGTTCAGCAAGGCCAGCTCTGTATTGGCCGAATTTGAGGAAACAGTCGTTGGTGAAATGTTCGGCGCAGACATACAAAACTTTTGGAAGTTGTGTTGGCGGATTTCCAGAGAAAATAAAATTAACCCACTGGTTTGTCAGAGGTTCAGATGAAGGAACCTTTTTTACATTCAAAGACTGAGCAACTGCCATGCTTCACTCATTTGCAAGCCATGATGTCTCTCGTGGAAAAACAACATTTGCGCGGTTGTAGCTGATTTACTTTCTCATGGGCGGGCCAAATTCTCTGGGCGGGCAAAGCAGAGAAAGGGGAGGTAACTTTTCCCCTTATGACGACATAAGGGAAAAATTTCAAAACAGCTCGTCTGAGCTTTCGTTTTCTCAAAGTCGGAGCAAAAATACTCAGTGCTTGGTTTTTACCTTTCGCAATTTCTAGCCACTGGGGGACCATAGTCAGGCTAGTGTAACTAATATTACTGTTAAGAAACCTCAGAAATTGAAATTTTCATGCCATGGGACCTTTAAAAAAAAGAAATTACATTAGATGCCACTTTCCTAAAAGCAATACAAGAACAGCTGTGCACCACTGAGAAGGTGTTTAGGATGGCATAGCACATTGCTGGGTAGAAAGGCAGGGGTGTATGCAAAGCTAAAGGCAAGATATCCAGCAGTGGTTGGCTGGCATTGCCTTAATCACAGGCTCGAGCAGTCAGTTGGATATGCCGTTAGGAGCTGTGTAGAAACCAACCACTTCACCAGTTTGCTGGATAAGCTGTACTGTCTTTATAGTCAGTCCCCTAATAATTTGAGGGAACTGAATGAGACTGCAGCAGTAGTGGGTGCACAGTTGCACTTTAATAGTGCTGGTAAAGATGGGTGCACAGTTGCACTTTAATAGTGCTGGTAAAGATCCATCCAGGACCTCGGCTGAAAGGTGCATGTATGATGGGCTTGCAGCTAAATTATCCTCAGAGGGTTTTGTTGTCAATTTGGGACTAATTGTGGATGCTCTAGAAGAGCTTAAAGACTTCTCTGAACCATTACAAAACAGAGACATCCGTCTCTCAGAAGGGTTAAAAAAAGTTTCATGCACTCAGTTTTAGCATGCAGTCCAGGATGGCCCCAGAGCATAAGCTGGAGCTTTTTAATCAAATAAATGTGTTGTCACCTGACACCTGGCCCTCTCCAGTGCCACTGCTGTATGGAGAACAAGAATTGAGGCAGCTCTGTGATACTCTGGCAATTACCTACTGTAGTGTCAAACAAGGTTTCAGGGACTACAAGGAAAACCCAAACATGGCAGTTAAAGAGGGTCTTCTTCTTAAAACACAGTAGATACACTGGCTGTGCACACAGCTGAATGTGAAAGGGGATTTTCAGCAATGAATACTATTGTTTCACCACTGAGAAATCAGCTGAAGATTGTCAATGTGTCCTCTTTGATGTTTGAAAAGTTAGTGGGTCCACCACTAGAGTTGTGGAACCCAACTAAGTTTGTTAGGAAGTGGGTGATGACAAGGAGGACGACAGACCATGCTGCTTGTAAACAAAGGCAGCAAAAACCATAAGGGCCTGCCTTTACTCCTATTTGGAAGCTGATAAATGCATTAATTGTTGTATGTGAATAAGTAAATGTGATGAATTTAACCTGTAAACTGTTATGTTTGCACACAAGTGCCTCAAGTGTTGTTCGGCTTGTTTCATAATGCATTGAGTTGAGTAATTACCTCCTGTGTCGGTATGATTAAATCAAACATAACCAACTGCCAAAGAAATTGGCCCTGATTCTCTTAAATTAAAATAATAATTTTCTTGTTTGAAAAGATGTTTATGTATTGCCAACCAATATTTTCAAACATGTTCAATTTCATACATTTTCCTAGGGCAGGGGTCACTAAACCCTTCCATGGAGGGCCTAGTGTATGCTGGTTTTTGGTCTTTCCCTTCAATTAGAGCATAATTAAGACCTAGACTACCAGGTGAGGGGAGATCCTAACCAATTACTGAGCTACTCCATCAGCCTTGTGCACGGTAAAAGCAAAAGCCTGTTATACAGGTCCTTCTCAAGAAATTAGCATATTGTGATAAAGTTAATTATTTTCCATAATTTAATGATAAAAATTAAACTTTCATATATTTTAGATTCATTGCACACGAACTGAATTATTTCAGGTCATTTATTGTTTTAATACTGATGATTTTGGTATATAGCTCATGAAAATCAAAATTCCCAAAGAATCTCAAAGAATTAGCATATCAAAGTCAAAGTCAAAGTTGTTTATTTATCATATGCATCGAATAACATAAATCATCCTATGCAGAGAAATTCTTTTGACATGGCACGGCGATTCTATGCAGTGGGCTTAAAAACAAGAATTACAACAATATAAGAATTTTAAATAATAACGACAATAGTAATAATAATAATAAATTGCTATGTACTGAGCTATGTACTGAGCATATCATGAAAAGGGTCTCTAAACGAGCTATTAACCTAATCATCTGAAACAACTAATTAACTCTAAACACCTGCAAAAGATTCCTGAGGCTTTTAAAAACTCCCAGCCTGTGTCATTACTCAAAACTGCAATCATGGGTAAGACTGCCGACCTGACTGCTGTCCAGAAGGCCATCATTGACACCCTCAAGCAAGAGGGTAAGACACAGAAAGAAATTTCTGAACAAATAGGCTGTTCCCAGAGTGCTGTATCAAGGCACTTCAGTGGGAAGTCTGTGGGAAGGAAAATGTGTGGAAAAAACGCTGCACAACGACACGAGGTGACCGGACCCTGAGGAAGATTGTGGAGAAGGACCGATTCCAGACCTTGGATGACCTGCGGAAGCAGTGGACTGAGTCTGGAGTACAAACATCCAAAGCCACCGTGCACAGGCGTGTGCAGGAAATGGGCTACAGGTGCCGCATTCCCCAGGTCAAGCCACTTTTGAACCAGAAACAGTGGCAGAAGCGCCTGACCTGGGCTACAGAGAAGCAGCACAACAAAACAACAACAAATTTTGCATGTCACTGGGAAGTCAAGGTGCCAGAGTCTGGAGGAAGACTGGGGAGAAGGAAATGCCAAAATACCTGAAGTCCAGTGTCAAGTACCCACAGTCAGTGATGGTCTGGGGTGCCATGTCAGCTGCTGGTGTTGGTCCACTGTGTTCTATCAAGGGTAGCGTCAATGCAGCTAGCTATCAGGAGATTTTGGAATATTTCATGCTTCCATCTGCTGAAAAGCTTAATGGAGATGAAGATTTCATTTTTCAGCACGACCTGGCACCTGCTCACAGTGCCAAAACCACTGGTAAATGGTTTACTGACCATGGTATTACTGTGCTCAATTGGCCTGCAAACTCTCCTGACCTGAACCTCATAGAGAATCTGTGGGATATTGTGAAGAGGAAGTTGAGAGACGCAAGACCCAACACTCTGGATGAGCTTAAGGCCACTATGGAAGCATCCTGGGCCTCCATCACACCTCAGCAGTGCCACAGGCTGATTGCCTCCATGCCACGCCGCGTTGAAGCAGTCATTTCTGCAAAAGGATTCCCGACCAAGTATTGAGTGCATAACTGAACATAATTATTTGAAAGTTGACTTTTTCTTTTTTTTTGTATTACAAACACTTCTTTATTGGTCAGATGAAATATGCTAATTCTTTGAGATAGGAATTTTGGGTTTTCATGAGCTGTATGCCAAAATCATCAGTATTAAAACAATAAATGACCTGAAATATTTCAGTTGGTGTGCAATGAATCTAAAATATATGAAAGTTTAATTTTTATCATTACATTATGGAAAATAATGAACTTTATCACAATATGCAAA
>JACXGM010033720.1:0-12191 GCA_016801145.1 Umbra pygmaea
CAGTAGCTCCTCTCATACCTGGCACAGGCTGCACCATACAGCCTAGGTCACATTTATTTATTTAAAGGAAAATGCTGCAGATGTGGTTGTTTAAAAATAGCCCAAAAAACCGCAACCCGCGACCAATATATTTTCTACCGCCAAATTGATTTAAAAATAGCCCAATTTGGCTAGAAAACCGCGGACATGGCAACACTGTTCGTAATGGAACTTACACAAAGTGACGAGTGATATTTGTCTTAGGTAACATATTTCTTTTTTGATTTGTGATGGCTGATACGCTTAATTTATTAACATTTAATCATGTTATGGTAATAATATTGAATAATGGTTAATTCAAGGCTGTTAATATGCACATATTAGCTTCCTAGTATAGCTAATTTTTCTATTTACAGTATAATACTCTGTACTGTCGGCTCGTCTTCACATGTTGTAGTAGTAAAAACACATTACAGAATCAGATCACTGTGAAATCTTTATATTTTATCATGAAGAATGTAATTCTTTTTTTGATCCAACAGCAAAAACAATATTATGGTGAAATATTTTTACAATTTAAAATAACTGTTTTCTATTTAAATATATTTTAAAATGTAATTTATTTCTGTGATCAAAGCTGAATTTTCTGCATTATTGCTCCAGTTAAGTATTCTTCAGTGTCCCGTGATCATTCAGAAATCATTTTAATTTACTTTTCACTGCAACTGTACTTTTCACACTATTATATATATATTTTTTAATTGATGGCTTATTTTAGGGAAAGTGTAGTGAATAAGAGACCAGTGGATCACAGTAATAAACGTCTTCAAGCACATGGCACACAGAAGGTTGCTGTTATAATAAGGTTGAATGATGCCCTGAAACCCTGTATATCTATACTATTATTTGGCTGTTATAAATAGTGAGTGTATTATATATATATATATAAGGAGGGGGGGCCCTTTTTCCAGTTTCGACACATGCCCCTCAAAAGGTCTGTGCACGGCCCTGGTGACTGGTGTGCAGGTGTTTAGGATTCTGGTGATTGTGTTCTGTAAGTAGTGCTGCGTTCAGGTGACTCAGGAATGTGGGAAGTGTCAGTGTCAGGTAGGAGGAGCTGAGGAGGAGCTGAGGAGGAGCTGAGGAGGAGCTGAGGAGGAGCTGAGTGCCCCTAGGACTGGCATCTCCACTGCACCTCCTGCTCCTCAAGCCTCCAGTGGCCGTGTCCTCACAGATGCAGTCCTGCAGACGAAAAGATGCACTATAAATGTTATTAATGAGGTTGGTTACCGAGGAATTGAAGGAGATTCATTTTTTTGTGTGATATAAGATGTACATTGAAATAATTACTGAATAAATAGGGTTACTACAGGTCCTTCTCAAGAAATTAGCATATTGTGATAAAGTTAATTATTTTCCATAATGTAATGATAAAAATTAAACTTTCATATATTTTAGATTAATTGCACACCAACTGAAATATTTCTGTTCATTTATTGTTTTAATACTGATGATTTTGGCATACAGCTCATGAAAATTCCTAAAATTCCTATCTCAAAGAATTAGCATATTTCATCTGACCAATAAAAGAATTCTTTGTAATACAAAAAAAAAGGAAAAGTCAACCTTCAAAAAATTATGTTCAGTTATGCACTCAATACTTGGTCGAGAATCCTTTTGCAGAAATGACTGCTTCAATGCGGCGTGACATGGAGGCAATCAGCCTGTGGCACTGCTGAGGTGTGATGGAGGCCCAGGATGCTTCGATAGCGGCCTTAAGCTCATCCAGAGTGTCAGGTCTTGCGTCTCTCAACTTCCTCTTCACAATATCCCACAGATTCTCTATGGGGTTCAGGTCAGGAGAGTTGACAGGCCAATTGAGCACAGTAATACCATGGTCAGTAAACAATTTACCAGTGGTTTTGGCACTGTGAGCAGGTGTCAGGTCGTGCTGAAAAATGAAATCTTCATCTCCATGAAGCTTTTCAGCAGATGGAAGCATGAAATGCTTCAAAATCTCCTGATAGCTAGCTGCATTGACCCTGCCCTTGATAAAACACAGTGGACCAACACCAGCAGCTGACATGGCACCCCAGACCATCACTGACTGTGGGTACTTGTCACTGGACTTCAGGCATTTTGGCATTTACTTCTCCCCAGTCTTCCTCCAGACTCTGGCACCTTGATTTCCGAATGACATGCAAAATTTGTGGTTGTTTTGTTGTGCTGCTTCTCTGTAGCCCAGGTCAGGCGCTTCTGCCGCTGTTTCTAGTTCAAAAGTGGCTTGACCTGGGGAATGCAGCACCTGTAGCCCATTTCCTGCACATGCCTGTGCACGGTGGCTCTGGATGTTTGTACTCCAGACTCAGTCCAAGGTCTGGAATCGGTCCTTCTCCACAACCTTCCTCAGGGTCCGGTCACCTCTTGTCGTTGTGCAGCGTTTTTTGCCACACTTTTTCCTTCCCACAGACTTCCCACTGAGGTGCCTTGATACAGCACTCTGGAAACAGCCTATTTGTTTAGAAATATCTTTCTGTGTCTTACCCTCTTGCTTGAGGGTGTCAATGATGGCCTTCTGGACAGCAGTCAGGTCGGCAGTCTTACCCATGATTGCGGTTTTGAGTAATGAAACAGGCTGGAAGTTTTTAAAAGCCTCAGGAATCTTTTGCAGGTGTTTAGAGTTAATTAGTTGATTCAGATGATTAGGTTAATAGCTTGTTTAGAGACCCTTTTCATGATATGCAAATTCTTTGAGATAGGAGTTTTGGGTTTTCATGAGCTGTATGCCAAAATCATCAGTATTAAAACAATAAATGACCTGAAATATTTCAGTTGGTGTGCAATGAATCTAAAATATATGAAAGTTTAATTTTATCATTACATTATGGAAAATAATGAACTTTATCACGATATGCTAATTTCTTGAGAAGGACCTGTATATGTTTCCATACCTTGTTCTTACTAACGACACATTACATCCACAGCAGCTGCATTTGGTTCAAATGCATGGGGATAAAGTTCAACACAGCCTACAGCATCAAGGGGAATGCCACAATCCTTATCTGTGCCCAGACGCGGCTTTACCTATGTTTCAACCGTTTCACTTGAAACAGGCTCTGCCATCCAAAGGGGGCCCCAACAGACTGGCAAAATCCCATTAATCTCCTATACAAGCCACAAGGTATGAAATCAACCTTGTTATTTGCGATCTTCTGGAGAAATACTACACTACACACAATTCTAAGCAAAACACTGACGTCTCTGTCAAAACTTGTGGTTACCATGGCAACGTTTACCGCCCCCGCGAACGGCTTAAGCGAACTGAAGTATAATATCGGTAGTTTATGTGTTTATACCTTTGCCTTGAATTATATATATATTATTGAAACGGGCCCCCAGACGCTTAAGGCCGCTGCTGGCTATGCCACAGTACGTAGCACCACAAATGCCCTCATGATGTTGCAGACATTTTAGCCATGTATAAAAGCTTTCTGCCTGAGGAATCGAGGCAGCGCCATCTTCCCTTCAGAAGCCCAATGGTGTGCTTCACAACAGCTCGTGCCTGGCAATGGTGCACATTGTAGTTCCTCTCTCCATTCTGTGGTTTGGTGAAAAGGGTGAGCAGCCAACGTTTGAGGGGATATCCATTGTCACCTGCGAGTTTATTGAATAAGGCACTGCAGTAGGGAAAATTGCAATTGATGTAGAATGTCTCAATTACCTCATACCTAGAATTCAGCATCCTCCGCCACTACATTAGTTAATACCATGTCTGCATCACATATGATTTGGATAATAATGAATTGTGATGGTGCAGTGTAGGATGGTGCAAAGTTCTTCTTTATTGAATGTGAAATCAAAATAAACAGAAGGCCAGTAGGACACCTAACAGCATGGGTGACAGTAATGACTAAAATAAATAAACCTCTATGCCTAAACACAACAGCAATTACTTAAGGTACATAACGTAGTACAAACACGGATACGCAATCACTGGATATTAGTAGATTTAAAACTTCTCAGAACGAGTACCCATAATTACCGTAAAATAAATCTCCAGATTTTCCCCTTTCAATTCCCAGTAACTTTACCTTGTTGGCAGCTCCGCAACTACTTGTACAGATATGTCATCCGAGCCGCTAATTCTTTTCACACTGTTCATCCAACATGGAAGCCTTTAGTCGGATCATGCACGGTACGATTACGTTCACCAACTATACTTCCACGATTTATTTTACAGGCGCCCGATCTGAACACAATGACTCGGCGAAGAGCGACGTGGTAACTGGATTACTGGATTAGGATTTTAGCACGGTATCTCTACTTATACTCAAGAATCATTTTCCAGTTTGATTTACACATCTGTCATTCAGACAGCAGGTGCTGTCAACTGCACGTGATCGAGCACCTTCTGGTTACTTAATCAGGTATTACATAATCATTGACACATTGTAAAGAGCATAGACTGGTGTCTGATGAGTTTTATTTTTGAGTTTATCACAAACTAGTTTTGCTAATTTTGAGGTGGGTGTGTTACATACCCCAGTCCCAATTTGTACCTGTTGCGTGTGGTTTGTGTGTAAGTACTTTGTAGGTTTCCAAGAGGTGATGACCACCAGACGCTGACGGGGCTGATTCCATGAAAGCCCCGCCCCCTCATCAGTGCTGTCACCTACAGTCAGCCAATCAATGGGCCTGTTTGGTCTTGTTATAAGCCCTTGTGCTTCAATGTTCTCACTCTCTCTGTGTGAGTGAGTGAGTTAATTTGTGTATTGGTGGGTTTTCACTTGTTATGTGAGAAAGAGCTTGATACCCATGGTCTATACTGTGTGTTATATATCTAAACCATTGATCACCTATGTTGAACATATTATTAAACTCTCTTTTATTTCTTCCAAGGGAAAAGGGGACACACATGGGAGTGTGTAGGCCGTGCATTTTACACCTAGGCCTTCACTATCTTCCCAAAATGAAAACCCATTATAATAACCTGACAATGACATTCTAGGGCTATAGGTTATTGTCATCCGGCATATAATGCACCCCATATTCATAGTGAAGATAAGTTTATTCCACTCGATAAAGGTTATTTAACACAAGGCTCAACACCTATGAGACTTACAATACACTAATTGACCTGACACGACTGAAACCATACGAATGTAACACTACGCATTATTAAACGCACATCCAGGTTTACCACACACACTCAAAAGCACAGCCCACTAAGACCCCTGAATCTGAACCACAGACCTTATATATACAATCTGTACATTCTTCACACCAGTAGTGATCTAAAACAAGCAGTAATAATTAACAAGTATTAACATGCCTGGCGCCAGGATGAAGTGTGTCTGTTTATCTCCCCCTGCATGAATACAAATAAAGTACATGCACTAAGCCCCGTTAAGAACCTTTAAGGCTAGGGATGGGCCGATACCACTTTTTATGGAACGAGTACAAGTACAGAGTATTTCATGTTGGGTACTTGCTGACAGGAGTACCGATAGGAGTACTTTTAAGAACTATGCCAAATGTCACATTTATCTAGCTAAAATCTGCTATTTCTTAGATGTTGATCAGCCAATTCAAATATAGAAAAGTAAATATTCCTACATATCCAGAAGAACATCATTTACATTGCAGGTCAAGAATGTGTAATATTTATTAGATGTCAATGGTTTACGTCTCCTTCCCTAATTAAGTGAGAGAAACACGTTTGTAAACGCGAACGCAATAGACGTTTGTGTTTGAATTTGCCCTAACTAAGCATTGCAGAAGTTTTGTGTAAGATGAGAATGTCTGTTTGAAGTGACTTTCTCCAAAACAGGGATAATTACCTAATCATATTATTCTGTTAAGGTATTTTATTGTTTTATTATAATCGGTACACAATTCTGTACTATCAATGTAATCTATTGAACAAAATATAAATAGGCTACATCGTATTTCTTTTAAGTTATATTTCTTAACGTTAGTATGTCAGAACTCAGAAATACCACTATTTTGTTCACCCAGAAGTTTTGCAAACTACCGACATTTGTCTTTCCTCGCTGAAGGTGGCTTTCAGAGGCTAGGTCCGGGGCGTTGCTCATGCCGTTTTCTACAGTTACAGTATGCACCGAATTGTAGCCTTCATTCTTTCCTGTACTTAAATGTACTGGTATCGGTATCGGCCCATCCCTAGTTAAGACCCTGCTAGTAAAAATATATAAAAATCCATCAAACTCACCAAAGCTGCTCATTATTTGAAAACAAAGTCCTTTCTCTTTAAAAAAAGACTTCTATGACGCGGTTGTACAGCACATCCTTGCAATAAGTTCCAATAAAAGATCTTGCCCAGTGCTGAGAGTCGATCCTGCCCAGTCCTATATTCGCCACCAAAGCTACTTCTTCACCTCCATCTGCCATTCTGCTAAAATTAAAAAATCTAACAATCTAAAAATTGAAAGTTTAAAGAAATCGGAAAAGGGAGAGCTAAGCTGGGAGAGCTAAGCTAGATGTTGTTCGGATGGTGAACATTTTTTTACTGAACAGAACTTTACTGAACTGCCCCTCCTATCAGCAACAGAAACAATGCTGACGTAAGGCTACGCCTGCAGAAACGCTTTACTTGGTCAAAGAACACACCCAACATTGTAAAGTCGAAATCTGATTGGTTAAAAATATGACAATGAACAACATGGTCCTGATGGGCTTCAACAGCAGATGGTATTCACTCAGAATTCTGAATGCCCTAGTCTACCCGGAGACAACACAGATGAAAAAATCTTATTGGACAAAAGCTTTAATTTATATTTAATTTAATGTTCTCTCTTTGGCTCTCAACGGAGGCGGTCGCATTTTCTCCCTCTCCCTTCCCTTATCTTCCCTGCTTGCTCTTGTCTCGTCTTTGTCCTGTACTCTTAGAGCCTCTCGCAGCACTGCTCTCCAAACTACGGAAATTATGGATTTGATCAACTGGTCTCTAAACGCAATTGACACCATATTCTCGACGCAAAGCTTGGGTTCGGGGGAACCTGACTGCCCTGCCGGAACGTATGCAGCTGGCTACACGATGGACGCATGGGCGAGGTGGCGGTTCGTGTGTCTGGCGGCTCTTTCCGTGGAGGACGTTGAAGATATCTACCTATTCGGAACCATGATAACAGGTCTTCTGCTGATGGGATTAGGCGTTGCCCTAGTTTATCGTGAAATTAAGATGACGGTGACAGCTGTTCATTGCCCCACAGGGCTGCCCGTCATGATTGAAACAGTGGGCAGAGCCGTTTGCACTCAGACTGGGTCTATAGACCACAAGTTGGTTAACATCACGGAGAAGCTCACAGCTTTGCAAAGGAACGTGGATCGTTTTGCAGACCCAAATGGACCAAACTGACTCAAGAGGGACCAGACGTGCAGATTGGAATGCGGCTGCTACCCCAAGAAGTCAACACATCTTATCTATTTCGGCTCCCCCACCACTGGCCTTGGACAAGGCACGGTTGGATAACATATTCTCCCGGACAGCGCTGCAGTGAAATGCGCTGCAGTGAAATCTCCAGGCCTACACACACACACAAACTCTCACACATTTGTACAGATACATCTCCCATCCCCCCATCCCCCGCCTTCGCAGCTTCATACCCTGCAGCCTGATAAGACGAGTCTATGGACAGTGCCTACGAAGGCTGCAGTTCTGGATGCGGGCTGTCTGTTTTGGCTGGTTTCCCTCATTTTCCCTTTTCCCGCCCCCACCACCCCTGTTGCGAGTCTTGTTCAAAATGTGTACTGACTGTGCTAATGTTGCTGAGGTGTTTTTTTTCATGTTACCACACTGTACCCCCGAAGGGGCATAATATGGGGCTGCCTTTCTTTTTTTTCCCCCTCATCTTTCCTCATGTAATGCTGTTTTGTTTTTCAAATCCCTGTCTTCCTGTCCTGTCTACCCGATGTGATGTTTTGATGTATGGATAGGTTGATGGCTAATTTCACTGGTACTTGTACTATGTGACAATAAAGTTGAAATTTGAGCTGCGCTAAAAGCAAGGCAACTGAAAAGAATGTACTGTAGCAATGAAATCACCATATAGACTAATTTAAATGAACTTTGTAAAATATATATTATTAAAAAATATATTAAAGAAGTACAAAAATACATTTCTGATTCTGATTATCTTTGGGCCTGCAGAGAAGGACTTGCAGGCCCTGATGGTCCACCACTGGGTGTCACAGACCCCTCCCTCCTGGGAGGCATTGCGTAATAATAACAACTACTTTTGCATTTTATCAATGGAAATGTGAATGCACAGACACACTGTGACAAGATCCTAATGTTTCCGCATCATAATGCACCTTGGTTTAGGGATCTGTACACCATTCCTGGAAAGTCTATCATGTCATACATACCAGATAGAGTACTCAGCGTAAATGAGTACACTCCCTTTGAAAATGAAGATTGGTTAAATTTCTCAGTGAACACCAGAACAATTAGTGGAAATTTGACAACTGAGTTCTGTGAAACATTTGCTTTTATGAAGAATATAAAAGTTTCATCACCAACATCATTGAGATAAGATTTTTTGGTTACGCTTTAGATTACAGCCCAGAAAGTACTGCGTAAGTACATACAATATACAGTGTACCTTTCGGTAATTATAGTGTACCTAAAAAGTATGTATGTGTAATTATAAGGAAACAATTTATAATATTTGGGGAATAAAGGGGTAACAACCAGGAAAAATACAACTAATATATGCAGTAAGTATTTTATAACTAAGGGCTAAATATTTTAAAATTACATGTTATGTATGACCTACTATGCTAAAAAACATGGAAAATAACTAATAATTTATATATCCTACAGCAATTCATTCATAACTTCGGGCTAACTATTCCAATATTACGTGATATGGCCTAGGCTACATGCAAAACAACAATCTTATGTTTGAGAGCATTTTAGGGAGAACACACACATTCACTGAATTGGCTCAATCACACTCCTCTACACTCCTCAGCTGCTGTGTAGTGATCACAGTGGCGTCGTTGTACCGTGGTTGCTGTCACATCATCCAAGTGGATTCTGCAATCTGTGAAGATTCAGGAGAAACATCTGACATGTTTGTAAAGTGTGGAGGGTGTTCATGTCACCAGATCGATGGCCACCATGGGCTCTAGACCCGGCCGTACTGGGGCCCGTCGTGAAGCTGGCTGTGGTGGATGCTGTCGTGGAGCTGGCTGTGGTGGGGCCTGGAGGTGCTTCTCCACTCCATCAGCAGCCCGGGCATGGTGTAAAGGGAGCAGCATCAGCTGGATGTTCATCACCTGTACTCCACCCCCACCACAGCCCTCACAGTCCCTATAGCAACCTCCCAAAAAATCCATGGGATTTTTACCCAACAGGATGCTAGCTTGTTTTAATCAACACAGTCCGAACAGCGGACTATATACAACGTAGTTGCAGGGTCATCGTAAGGCAAATGGCATAATGGTTATTCCTCTATAGCCTACGTACTCTTGCAGCGGTATGGACACTGGTAGCTAACACAAGAACAGAGCGCATGCATAAACAAATACCTCAGGGACTCACTTGTCACAACCGTGTACAGTAGCCGAACAGCCTTCAACAACAAGCAGCAATACGGAACCTAAAACAACTTTATTTTGTCAATGACCGACAAACTCTCTCTAATCTGGGCAGCTTATATAAAGGAACCTAAACTAACTGACAAGACACGGCTAAGCATAATAATTAATCAAACAGATCTACAAGATACCAGGACAATCTAAGCTAAACCCTATCTGTAACAGATGCCCAAATCAGAGAGAGGTTGTGACATACAATAAAGGGATGCTGAGGAGCTGGTGGCATCCCAGGAGTCTTGCTGTTTTGCATTATATGTATTTATATATATATATATAAAATACATATGATAATATATAAAAAAATGTCTGAAATTGACCGCTAAAATATATTTGATACATTTTCAAATTATTTCTGAATAAATAGCTAAATAAACTGCTAAAACATACACACAATCAACAACAAGGCAATTAAACTTCAGGGATATGAATCTGTCTAGTTAGGAAGCAGAAGTGATTGTGAATCAATGTCACTTTCTTTGGTGCAAATAAAAGTGACAGCACGTGTACTGGCGAGGCAACAGCAAGACAACCCCAAAAAAGGGAATGGTTTTGCAGGTGGTGGCCACAGACAATTTCTCTCGTTATCCTCCCTGAATCTGTCATCTTCAGTATTGCGTTTTGCAAGTGTCCGTGTCACTACTGGTAGCATGAGGTGGTAACTGCAGCCCATTCAGGTTGCACAGGTCCATTGTAAGGTTTGCTGTTTTTCACAGTAGTTTAAAGGAGGACAAATGGAGTTCAAATGGAGGACTTAACAGCACACAGACCATTACATAAAGAGACCTGGACAGGGCCGTAGAAGGGCATCAACCCAGAAGCAGCATCGGTATCTGTTCCTTTGTGTGAGGAGGAACAGGAGGAGCACTGCCAGAGCCCTACAAATTGACCTCCAGCATGCCACGGATGTGTATGTCTTTGACCAAGCCATTGGCGCCCCGTTCTTTTCACAGATGAGAGCAGGTTCACAGTGAGCAAATGTGACAAACGTGAAAGAGTGGAGACTCCGTGGTGAACGCTATACTGCCTGCAACATCATCCAGCATGAACAATTTGGTATGGGTCAGTGATGGTCTGGGGCATATTCTAGGAGGGTCGCACAGACCTCCACGTGCTAGCCAACAGTACCCTGTCTGCTGTTAGGTACCAGGATGATATTCTCAGACCCATTGTCAGAATATACACTGGTGCAGTGGGCCCTGGGTTCCTCCTGGTGCAGGACATTGCCTAGCCTCATTTGGCCAGAGTGTGTAGGCACTTCCAAGATGACGAAAGCATTGATGCCATTGACTGGCTCTCACATTATCCAGACCGGAATCTAATTGAGGACCATTGGGACGTTATGTATCAGGGCATCAGATGCCGCCAAGTAGCACCAAAGTCTGTCCAGTAGCTCACTGATGCCTTGATCAAGTTTTGGGAGGAGATCCACCAGTACACTGACCGCCATCTCATCAGGAGCATGCCTAGATGTTGTTGGGGGTGCATACAGGCACATGGGGGACATACACACTGTGTCACATTATGATTTGCCATGCTGATATTAATGCACGTTGGAACAGCCTGTGATATTATTGTTTACTTTGATTTTCAGTGTGAGTTTGATTCAAGCCCTCAATCGGTAAGTGATTTTGTTTTCTATTGAGTTTGTTACGCCATTTTATTCAACAAAGTACACAATGTAAAGTAAGGATTTTGGTCTGTAATATGTTTCGTTCATCGAGACCCAATGTGTGATTTGAGTGTTCCCTTAATATTTTTGAGCAGTGTACATTTTGTAATGTAAAATATATTTTCAAAAAAGTGAAATGCATTTGACCTGTATTTCAAAGTCAAAGTTGTTTATTTATCATATGCATCGAATAACATACATCATCCTATGCAGAGAAATTCTTTTGACATGGCACGGCGATTTCTATATAGTGGGCTTAAAAACAAGAATTACAACAATATAAGAATTTTAAAATAATAATGACAATAGTAATAATAATAATAAAACGCTATGTACTGAGCAGTGGTCTGGAAAATGTACAACAGTAGAAGTAGTAAATATTATAGATTGGCATGGAAAATTGATTTTAAAGGTGCATTTGAATTCTGCTACATTAGATGTAGAGAGCATGAAGTGACCAGAGAGTGTTAGTGCTCAACAGACGATTTGCGATCAGTGTCTGTGTTCCATGTTTAGCAGCCGAATGGCCTGTGGGAAGAAACTGTTTTTAAGTCTGGTGGTTCGTGCCTTGATGCTCCGGTAACGTCTACCAGACGGCAGTAGTGAGAAAAGTTCACTGCCTGGGTGGCTGTGTTCTTTGAGGATGTTCTTTGTTTTCCTAAGGCATCGCTTATGGTAGATGCCTTGCACGGAGGGGAGGCAGCAGCCAATGATGCGCTGCGCTGACTTCACCACCCTCTGAAGGGCCTTACGATCAGCAGCGGAGCAGCTGCCGTACCAGGCTGTAATGCAGCCTGAGAGGATGCTCTCAATGGTGCACCTGTAGAAGTTTGTTAAAATCCTGACAGACATGCCAAACTTCTTGAGTCTCCTCAGGAAGTATAGGCGCTTTTGGGCAGTTTTTGTTACCGAGATTGTC
>JACXGM010033721.1:0-12191 GCA_016801145.1 Umbra pygmaea
GGGGATTAGGGGATACAGTTCTTTAGGGGATTAGGGGATACAGTTCTTTAGGGGATTAGGGGATACAGTTCTTTAGGGGATTAGGGGATACAGTTCTTTAGGGGATTAGGGGATACAGTTCTTTAGAAGATTAGGGGATACAGTTCTTTGCTGCATTTAAATGACTCAAAACTCAACCATTTTTCTTTTTATTACTCAATTTTATGCTCAATCTCTGGTTCACATTGCTGCCTGACTTGATTTCATGAATCTTTTGTCGTTAAGCATTGTTTCCCCCGTAACATTTCCTCGACCTCCTGAGCTCCATTGTCCTCACCTTGTTAAGTAGGTCTTGCAGCCCGTCAGCCATGATTCCCTTCTTGATGCTGCGATCAGCGCTGGTGACCCGGAATGGTTTAGGTCGAGCTGCCCCGACGCTCAGTAGCTGCTGGGTCATGGAGGCACTGGCTGACACACTGGCTGTCACACACCTGGTGGAGACCCGGAGTTAAAGGCTGGAAACAACGCTAAACTCAAACACATAATACTTTTGATCACTGCTATCAAAATAACAGACATTCAAAATGACTAATGGCACTTTAATGAGCAATGGTATCAACCAGCAGGAGCCCTTCCTCAGTGACGTCCAGCTCTTACTTGGAGAGTGTGGCAGGGGACAGGAGACTGAGGGACTTCTTGGCGTAATCCATCTTTTCCTGTGGGTCTACCAGCAGCGCCTGGGTGGGGTTCATAAACGTTCATAAAATGTCTTTACACTGCAGTTACAACACCTCACCGGAAGGGCAGGCTGCTACACTCTTGATGTCTAGTTGAACAATGGTTCCCAATTTGGGGAGCTATGAGCGCTTTGGGTTCTTGGCCTATTCACAGTGGATATTCAAGAGGAATGATGACCCTGTAGGGTTACTATTAAAATGAACATCAGAGGGTACATCTGTGGTAATCCAGACAGAGCAAGTCAGATGATGGTACAATAACAAAAGAGTTTGGGAACCACTGTAGTAAAATACCATACAACAGCAAATGTGATGGTAATTAAGTTCTTACTAAGGTTAGGCTACACAATTTTGGGATTTTTGTTTGTTTGTTGTGAACAGCAAATCTTTGGTAAAAAAAAAAGTCATTAAGACAACTAAGTTGAAAATATTACTGTATTCAAAAGTTATATTGGTGTTTATAAATATCCAAGGGTTTTGGGCAGGTAGACCACAACTTCAACTATTGACTTATTTCACAAACGACAACTATTTCACATGACATTAATAACAGTATTAACATTAAATGTAGACAGAACAATATTCCATGCTGAAACAAACACTCACAATAAAAACCAATTATTCACTGGTTTAAAATCCTTGCGGAGTTGTTGTTTAAATTACATCATATTTTTCATGAAACTGACAGGCCAGAGGAAAATATTTCAGAAGTACCCAATGCCTAGTCAAATACATTAAACACTCAGATACCAAGATTCTGGTAATGAACTACTAAAGTAACACTTTCAGTAACCTTAGTAGAACTATTGCCCATCGGTTCAACATGAGGATAATGTGACTACATACTTCTACAAAATGAAAATAATCATCCATCCCTAGATGGATAAAGCAATAGAAAACAGATGGAACCTCAAATACATAAATGTGTTACCTTCTTTTACTTGCTCTCCTGTATCTGTGATATAATCAGTAAATCAATAGATCCTTTAGTTTCACGGTCCGCTCTTTCCTGCATCAGGTTTCTTTCACCTTTGTTCTAATCAGCTGATAAAATGTAGTCAGATATATTGGGCAACAACCTGGACACTCCCACTGTTCCAGCAGTATGCAATCTGATACGTCACTCCTATTTTTTGTTCTACTTTATGCTTGACATTATGATGCAAATTATTTGAATGCATTAATTTAAAGGAAAGACTTTATTTATGAGGTTAAATAAACAAAATATATCCCTGCTATGTAGGTTCCAGGTATGGAACATGTCTTTAATATTAACAGTTATAAACTGCTGAGGACACAAATTAAACAATACAAATATTATTGAAATATGAAATGTGTTTCCCCCTATTTAACAAGTGGTGTCATAATGCTTGAAATATATAAAATACAGTAACAATGACACTATGAGACATATCTCTAAAATTAGTATTGCCAGACTTAGGGAGAGTACAAAATTTGCACCATTTAACAAAACTGATAACAATAACCGATTGACCGTGTGCAAAGGTACCAATTGACTGCCTGTTGACTGGGATGGATGGGATCTTATTCCATTGTGAGCAACAGAAAGTGATATTGCTTATATTAATTCACATTTTTGGTATCTGTTTATGTTCACAACCACTGTTCTTGTTAGACTACATGGCTCTGAGTCAGAGGAAATACACTATTTGGACAGATAGGCCAGGATAGCAGAGCTGGCACTGCCTAATGTAAATGACACCACAGATATCTTGAACTTCATCGTAGCTACCCAAAGACAACTTGTGGTTAATGGAGAAAAATAAAACATCAGATTTGTCGAGGCGTAGATACAGCTGGCCCTGCCAGTAAGATCAGAACCCAGATAATCCACATAGGGTTCTGTCCTCTAATAAGAGACTGATCTCTAACTGATCGTAAAAGAGTCAAGCTGTTGATAGGGCATGTCACGCCTCACCTCATTTCGTCTACACTGACTCACAGGTAGCTGACTCACGGCAACGCTGACTCAGGTCAGAATTACATTATCTGACTGAAGACAATTCAATAAGAAATTAGCTCTTTAAAAACCTCTTACACCATCTACTTTGCTCAGATACAGTGGCTTGTTGTGGCATCATATTATGGGTCCTAGGTGACCTGTTGTGGTATCAGTTTCATAGCCAAGCATGACAAAACAAAACAGTCAGTTGAACTATCTATATTCAAAAGCGTATTGGTGTGCAGGGCGGTGTGTCCTGAGGTACCACATTGATCCTACTTAAATATTATGTACATGCATAGCATATTACACATACAGGCCAAAATGGAAGGTTTAAACCATTGAATTTGTTCATTGCAAAAGTCAAGGTCTGCATCTTTAACAGTGGACCATGAATTGCATAATTCAACTCAAGTGTGTCCTGAAATTGCTTTGTTTACTAAACCCCTAGCCACTCTGTGGAAGTCCCCCTTGGAGTTCAGCACTATGCGACCACAGAGGGACATCCGAGTGAGGGAGTAGTCCATAGGGGTCGGATTGGGATTCACAGTCTTGGCTTAAATGTGTTAAGGGACCACCGAGACCTTCAACAGAACAATGTTAAGACCTGCAGTCCTTTAGTTTGGTAACACTACTGAATTCTTTCACATATTCTCTCTGTTGCCAGCTATTTCACACACTGTCTGTGACCCTGTAGCTTTCACATACATACAGTGGGCTCCAAAATTACTGGCACCCTTGACTGGCAACGCACAAACAATACTGTAAAAAATATAAACAGTACAATTATAGAAAAAAGCTCAAAAGTCCAACATGTGGGAAATACTGTACTTTATTAATGTGTCAATGAAACCAACCAAAATCATTAATTGATTAAATAAAACAATCAATGTGCTCCAAATCAAGGTTGCACAATCAATGGCACCCTTGAAGATGATTGTAAATAACATCTACCAAAATTAAAACAGGAAATAAATTCTACTTATTTAGATATTCTAAAGGAACTATATTGAGCCATTACATCACTTCCTGTTCCACTAGAGTATAAAAATGAGGTAACATGCATGCACTATCCCTTTGTCATCCAACAACACAAAGAAAACAAGAACTGGCAGTTCAAGAGACAGATGGTCATAAACCTTCATAAATCTGGTGATGGCTACAAGAAGCTCCACAAACGATTGAATAACACTGAGCACTGTAAAGGCAATAATTAAAATATACAGAAGATATGGAACAGTTGAAAACATCATGAGTAGGGGAAGCAAATGCATTTTCCCCCCAGGATAGAAAGGAAAATGGTGAGAGAAGCAACAAAATCCCTAAGAATTACTGTGACAGAATTGCAGGCCTCTTGGGGTCAACAGGTTTCCAAAAGCACTAGACTCCACATCTTCGGCCACTTTGGAAGGGTTGCCATAGGAAAGACCCTTCTGACCACAAGATATAGACCTAAGCACTTGGAGTTTATTTAAATGATGACTAGAAGAAGCTGCTATGGTCAGATGAGACCAAAATTTGACGTTTTGGTCAGATACAGCATCAGCATGTTCGGCGTCGAAACAAAGATGCACACAAGGAGACACAAACAAAATCAATGTCCTGCCATGGCCATCTCAGTCGCCGGACCTCAATCCAATCAAAAACCTTTGGGCTGAGTTGAAGAGGACTGTTGATAAACACAAACCCTAAGAATGTGAAAGATCTTAAAAGAATCTGCATAGAGGAATGGTCCAAAAATCCCTCCAAGTGTTCCTCAACTACATGCTATTATCCTTGCCAGAGGTGTTTGCACTAAGTACTAAATAAGGAGTGCCATTATGGAACCTTAGTTTTGGTGAAAGTTCTTTAGTGTTAAATAATTGTATGAGTTTGGTTGGTTCCATTGCAACATCAAAGTACAGTGTTTCTCACATGTTGGTATTTAGAAATTTCCAAATAATTACCCAAATTATATTTTTCACTGATTTTCCTAAATAGTCAATGCCATTGACAGTCAGTATAAATTTCAAGTCACCAATCATTAGGGTAGAAGTCGAATTTCATTGTACCCAATGAAAACAGTATTTTTTTCAAAAATAAACTCAAAATGCACTGTTTTCTTTGCAGGATGTCAGAATAGCCTCCCAGAGCTGCTGTTTTGATGCGAACTGCCTCCCACCCTTATAGATCTTTTGCTTGAGGATGGTCCAAAGGTTATCAATAGGGTTGAGGTCAGGGGAGGATGGGGGCCACACCACGGGTTTCTCTCCTTTTATGCCCATATCGTCCAATGACACAGAGGTATTCTTTGCAGCATGAGGTGCATTGCCATGCACGAAGATGATTTGCTACGGAAGGCATGGTTCTTCTTTTTGTACCATGGAAAATAACGTGGTCAGTCAGAAACTCTATATGCTATGCAGAGGTCATTTTCACACCTTCAGGGACTCTGAAGGGGCGTACCAGCTCTCTTCCCATGATTCCGTCCCAAAACATGCCTCTGCCACCTCTTTGTTGACGTCGCAGCCTTACTGGGACATGGTGGCCATATGGACCATCCAGGGTTGCACGGCACTCAACGGTAAACAAGACTGTTTGAAAATTAGTCTTCATGTATTTCTGGGCCCACTGGAACGGTTTCTGCCCGTAAACATTGGTTAGGGGTGGTCGAACATTAGGTTTATGCACAACTGCAAGCCTCTGGAGGATCCTACACCAGCAGCTTCAAATACCTGTTTGCTGCTTTGTAATAGGATTTTAGCAGCTACTCTTTTAACCTGATGAATTTGTCTGACAGAAACCTTCCTCATTATGCCTTTATCTGCACAAACCTGTCTGTGCCCTGAATCAGCCACAAATCTCTTCACAGTATAATGATCATGCTTAAGTTTTCGTGAAATATCTAATGTTTTCATCCCTTGTCCAAAGCATTGCACTATTTGAAGCTTTTCCGCAGCAGAGATCCTTTCTCTTTCCCATATTGCTTGAAACCTGTGGCCTGCTTAATAATGTGGTAAATTCTAATTAAGTAGTTTTCCTTTAATTGGGCTCACCTGGCAAATTAATTATCACAGGTGTCTGAGATTGATTTCAGTGATTCAAATAGCCCAGAGATACAATACCATTCATGAGTTTGATTGAAAAACTAAATATTTAATGTTTATGACACTTAATTTAATTTGCATAATAATTTGCAATGTGGTGTAAATGCCCCAAAGCATACAGTCAAATAAAACCCCAATTACCTGCCTCTCAGAAGTAAACACAAAGAGACTAACTCTAAAACTATCAGCCCTATGAGACAACCCAAAAACGAGAGAACAAACAGGAGAGTGAGAGTTGCAGCAGAGTAACTCAATGTCTTACAATATTGTCGACAATATCCTGCTATTTATGCACACCACATTTCGCATTACAGTACCATCACACAAAACTCTTAGGTTTTCAACCTCATTCACCTACTGATGTAGGCTACACTGCCCTACAAATGCAAAAGGCAGTATCTACTGTAAACTTCTTGGCAAAATTGAGTTAGGAGTGAAATCCTGCTTTTAACGGTTACAATATTTCTTGATTATCCAGCAACAAAACACTTGCCTGGCTAGTGAAAAATCAGTATATAACGCATTTGTGAAATAAACACTTGCTAATATAACAATGCAGTATAACAAATCGTTTTTTAATAAGCTTCGATCCCTGATCGAATTAGACTTGGAAAGACCCATTGTCTAATATATTACTTTGGTGTAATGAAAATGAGCAATTACCTTGCTTATACGCGTACTTGTTAGATCAACACTGAATGACAGGGATAAATGAAATTACCACAAAAACCTACTTATCGATATTCCTTTGAATTAAAACCCTCCGTACGATGTCTGCTGATGGTCAATAACAAACGGCCAAGATTGTCAGCACCTGTTTTGATCACATGATAAAAACCAAGTTAGCCCCATTGTGCAAACAAATGTCTAAACACTGACATAAACAAAAATATAATAGTAGTTTAGACATGATATAGGCCGTAACCCAAATTTTGATCTCAAACGTGATAATGGTATTTATATTCAAGAATAAAATTGCTACAATTCTTGCTCGCTTTTACAATCCCCAAATCCAACTATCTGTAAATATCGACATCATGTGGACAAAATTACGAATGACCTTCCTACACCTGCGAGGCTATGCTTTGGGGCATATATCCCTTCGACGTTATCACATAGCTCTCCTCCACTGTAGCCTACTGTAGTATGTCCTGTAAAGCCTAATCCTCTACCTCTGCAACCGCTCTGATGAACTTAATACATCTTGGAAATAGTAAACAATGGTATACTAACTAGGCTATAAGCTGTCAACTATGTTCTTTGTTACACTGCAAAGTGGCCAAAATTTGGCTCCAGGGTTCAGTGAGTCATCTTTAATATATTTTCAAATATCCGTTTCTACTAAAAAAATTGCTATTACCTAACTTATTTGTCTATCTGCATTATTAGATTACATATCAGATTTATTTTTTAAATCTTACTCATGATTTACAATTTCCCAAGTTCCTGCATGCTGCTCCGTTCATGCTGATGCTGGGGTTTATTCAGGTCTAGAAATATATGTTAAAAAACTTTAATTCGTTGTATTTATTGTTTATAAAATAAAAAAAATATTTTACCTCAATTTATTTATAAAGTTTAATAATAAATAAAATAAGACAAAAAATATAAGAATTGCTAACGTATTTTATAGTTGTTAATGAAGACAGGAAAACTGACTTTTTGTAACTTCTCTCATTATTATTCAGGGTTTATTCAGGATTATATGTAATAATCACATTAATGAACAAGTGTCCCATAACATTACTGTTATTCATAATAGAAGTACTTCAAATGATATTGTTATTTTCCATTTTTATTCTGACACATCAATATACAAAAACAACCACACGAAATTACGAATGCATCCAGTCATTAACTTGATTGGTACTGATTCAAAATCACAAGATGGGTAAAAGTAAAAAATGTTTGGGCCTTGCAGAATACTATAAAAAAAACATTTGAATTTTAGCCTATTTTACTCCACTTCAACACAATTGACTAGGCTTCTATCATATTCCTATACAATAGACCTGGTAGACTTCTCTACAAAAATTAATGTTCTACATTTCCTTCATTCCAGCATATACTTTGTTTTGTAAATTATCAGCTGTTGCTCACCACTACATCAACTAATCCCATCCTGTATATTTTCAGAAGAAAAAATAATACATTTTACAATACACAGATGATCTCTAACAGAGGCCTGCGTTTACAAAAAGATGTGCATTTCCTCCCTATTTTCTAGTCGTCTTATCAGAACCTTTTGGAAACGAGCATTGGGAGGTGTTGCTTATTTGTTCTTGCTTTATTGGTCACTGCTGCATGTAATTAAAAAGTCCTCTGACGTCAGGGCAGAAGAAGCAAGCTGTAAACACATAAATCACGTTCCATTGTCTGATTTAATTTAGCAAACTTTCCTTCATTATTCACTTACTGTACAAACACAATAAATAGACTCAAAACCGTGCTCTTATTTCATAAGATTATTTGCTCTTTGTATATTTTTTCACAGTTTTGGAGAAGACTAGCTCTGTCTTACATTTGATCATTAACCTTTAACTGGCATAACTGTCTATAATTTCTTTGCATAATATTTTGTACACACATTAAGTGGATATTGTTTGCCCTAAAATTAGGTATTATGCAGTATATATAGAACATTTAAACAGCACAACAAAATTCAAGATTTATATTTTCTTGTAATAAAAGACTTCTCTTCTAAAACCTATCATCATTTAATGTTGTTTTAAAAAGCAACACCACTAGTGGAAATGAAAAATGCCCCCTAGCTTTGCCCTTACGACTCCAGCACTTATTTCCTCTTTCCGATTCTGGCCATCAGCTCTGCATTGGCAGCAGCCTTAGCTCTCATGTCCTGGTTCTTTGCCAAGTCTATGAGGACACTGAGGATGCTGGTGGGTACATCCAGGGACAGAGAGAAGCGGGATCCCTGCTGGGCTCTCTTGGGGACCTGGGAGGCTGGCCGTGGGGCTCTGGTCTGCCGGAGGGTTGGGTGGAAGGCCATCGGGAGCAAGGAGCCCAGGATGCCACTGCGGTTTATGATGTTGACAGACAACAGGCTACTTTCTGCCTCCTCATCTCCCAGCTTGTCACTGACAGAGTCCAGCCTTTGGCTCTGGCTGCACCATGGCAGTAGCAGGGCCAGGCTCAGACAAAGACACATACCTTGCATAGTAAGAGCAGTTGATCTGAAGGAGGAGAAATGGAAAGCAAGACAGTCAATAACTTAAGATTTACAGTGAAAGTTTTGAGGGAGATTTCATTATTTTTTTCATTATAAAATGGGATAGTTAAGATGTGATTGCTTGTCGGTTAAAACACATGGAATATCTGACATTAAAAACTGGGTACTCTGAGCTCTGAATGTGGATAGGCTTTTAGCCTAAGAGACTGAATTCCCCATGCTTAAGGATAGCCTGTAGACATGTTATTGATCTTTCCTGCCTTCTATCTTAAATTTACCAATAATATACCACAGGTGTTATTATTTTATTTTTTATACTTGTTTAATGACCATTCATTTATAAAATGTCATTATCATGACAAATGATTACTTGAAATGTATATCAGGTGTTTCAAACCAATGCATACAATTCCAAACACGGTTGACTTACTACGTACATCAGTGTAGAAATGTAGTTTTTGTAGTCACTCAAGTTTCAGGGTAACATCAGCCCATTCAACAACAATTTAAATTGATAAAAATATACATTCTGGTATCTTACAGTTTGTAAAACAATCACATTTCCTATAAAAGTTGGGAATTATCTTTGAAAGTGAACACAATGAAAGCATCATTACAACTTACCTAATGTTCCAATTTAGGAGAAATAAAGTCCTAAACAGAACTTGTCCCGTTCCACTTGGCAAAATATTTTATTCTATTGCTTTCTTTCCTCTTCTGGTTTTTGCTGTATCTCACAATCCTTTCCAAGCCAGTAAGGAGACAAGTTCACTCATGCCTGTACAGATGATCAACTGGACTCTATGATATAGACCCGATGGTCCTCATGCATCTGCACCGTCACATCCCCCTGGCCCTCTGTTCAGTTATCTTGTACATCTCTCCCCCCTGCCCCCCTTTCACACATTGTCTAATTTCCTCTTCTGTCTTTGTGTGCTATCACACTCGTTGTTTAAAAATAACAAGATGGTAATAAATATATTTTTTTCTCTGTCTAGATTGGATATCACCACATCCCTTTTCTAACAATAATATATATATTTTTCTCTCACAAAGAGATTGTAAGCATGTTTTCCCTTGCTATTAGAATGAGATGCAAAATTATTATTAACTTGGGGTGTTCTTGATAAATATGAGAAAATAAATTGGGTCCCATAAATACAATAGCATTTTGCAGATTTTCACTGGACATAAAAAAGCCACGAGAAGAAAGAAGATGCAAAACATCTTTGTACACAGGCACAATTTCGTTTCGTCAAATAACATTTTACCATCCTGAAATTTAGGTCTAAATATTTCCAAGGATAAAATGATCAGTGAAAGACTGAAAACAGTCTGCAGAGTGTTTAATCTTCTAACATTTGAAAGATTATGTTTTTAAAGTGTCAGACATCCCATCTGTTTTGCTGGTATTAAATTGACTTTTTGTCCATTTGTCTGTAGCAGTACCTTCTGCCAACAATAAACCAGAAGAATCATGCATCTAGAATTTCATTGTACAAGCTTTCATTGTACATTGTATCAATTCAGCATTGATATTAACTGATCAATTACCAATGTCTTGGCTGTGTGTACACATATACCCAGGTGTCATTTTTATTTAGAAGTACACCACTATACACGCAGGTGTAAAGAGGGTGTGGAACTTGAAACTAATAAGGAGGGATAGAGCAAAGTGCTGGAGACTTATGAGGTGAAAAAGGGAGAATCTGTCAACCTCAGGAGATGAAGCCTTGCATTCCTGTGATACCTCCAGCCGAGCCCATCAGGACATTACCCTCATCTGACTAACGATAAGCAGGGTCTTACAGTCAGAGCTACGGGCCCCCGAGGGCCACAGAGAGAGAAGGCCCCGCCCCAGTCAGTGGTCCTGTACGCATCATTCAACATAGTCTACGCAGGAAGCATAACCTGAACTTGCAGAAAAGGAACAGCCGGAAATAGAGATGGCTGAAGGCAAGTCCAGAGTCCCACTAGCACGCAGACCTTAGATTTGTATTGCGTAGATGATGACGTCCTCGTGACTTGATGTCACGCAGGCTACATGATTGAGCAGATCTGTGTGTCCATTCAAATGGCTGTGGGTTTGAGGTGGGTTTATTATCATAAAAAACTATGTTCTGTTTATGAACGTGTTTGATTGGAAGAACGTTTCCAGTGTACATTTTTGGTATTGGTTGTTTCCCTGGAGAGAATAAACAAATCTGTCTTTCGTCCTGATTAATAAGGTGGGACAGGTGATTTCAAGTAAAGACTACAAATGTTACAGCCCTTTAGGACTAGAGCTAAAAATATGTATTTCATCGATGAAGTTAGGAATAGAATGGTGTTCAGGTTTGGCTCAACCCAACATCTGTTTTTTATGGGAAATTGAGAAAGCCTATGTGCCTACAGTTTAAGAATGTCTGCAAGGTTGCAATGATTTACTTGTCTGATTTGTTACTGTTGCTCACAAGCACAGCCTTTTAAATAAGCTCCCTGTACATTGTACATCTATCAGCTTAAAATTCACACCTTGGTTTTGTGTACTTAGGTATGTATGTACAAGGATCAGAAAAAAGGTAGTAATTTAAAAATACACATTATTTCAGATTCCATGTTGATCTACAGGTCCTTCTCAAGAAATTAGCATATTGTGATAAAGTTCATTATTTTCCATAATGTAATAATAAAAATTAAACTTTCATATATTTTAATTCATTGCACACCAACTGAAATATTTCAGGTCATTTATTGTTTTAATACTGATGATTTTGGCATACAGCTCATGAAAACCCAAAATTCCTATCTCAAAGTATTAGCATATCATGAAAAGGGTCTCTAAGCAAGCTATTAACCTAATCATCTGAATCAACTAATTAACTCTAAACACCTGCAAAAGATTCCTGAGGCTTTTAAAAACTCCCAGCCTGTTTCATTACTCAAAACCGCAATCATGGGTAAGACTGCCGACCTGACTGCTGTCCAGAAGGCCATCATTGAAGCCCCCAAGCAAGAGGGTAAGACACAGAAAGAAATTTCTGAACAAATAGGCTGTTCCCAAAGTGCTGTATCAAGGCACCTCAGTGGGAAGTCTGTGGGAAGGAAAAAGTGTGGCAAAAAACGCTGCACAACAACAAGAGGTGACCGGACCCTGAGGAAGATTGTGGAGAAGGACCGATTCCAGACCTTGGATGACCTGCGGAAGCAGTGGACTGAGTCTGGAGTACAAACATCCAGAGCCACCGTGCACAGGCGTG
>JACXGM010033722.1:0-12190 GCA_016801145.1 Umbra pygmaea
GGTGTACAGTGGTTCAGTGTAAAGGGCGTTCAGAAGTATAGTGGTTCAGTGTAAAGGGCGTTTAGGTGTGTAGTGTTTCAGTGTAAAGGGCGTTTAGGTGTGTAGTGGGTCGGTGTAAAGGGCGTTCAGGTCATACCTCTCGGTGCACCCCTTTCTTTAGCTGTCTCTTCAGACCCTCATAGATCATGAACTGCACTGCTGGGTTAAACACAAGCAGGAGGGAGGGGAACGTCCCGTTCCATAAGGCCCCCACCCCTTCAGCCGCAACAATCTGCACAAAGGCATCTGGGGGGGAAAGAACCTGTTTAACTCAAAGACGGTCTGTGTTTATATAGAGAGATAAAGGCAAATGACAAAGTGAATGATGCTATACTGACACACTAGTAGAACATCATCAGTTTACAACACCCATACTGACGCTGTGTTTACCCATGATCCCATACTGACGCTGTGTTTACCCATGATCCCAGCGTAGTTAGTGGGATGAATGTCCGCATTGCGGAACTTTGCCCCCTGGAGCTTGAGCCGTGTGTTGACCACCCACAGTGGAGTAGTCACCAGAACATTAACCACACCTAGAGGGAAAGAGACAGACAGACAGACAGACAGACAGACAGACAGACAGACAGACAGACAGACAGACAGACAGACAGACAGACAGACAGACAGACAGACAGACAGACAGACAGACAGACAGATGTGAACAAACTCAAGAGGCCAATACATAGGTACAGGTGAGAAGGTCCAGACTGTTTAACTGCAACTAAAACATGGTATTTATGAGCTCATCTGCTGCTCAATAACAAAATGTTTAGACAACAATACAGAGAAGAACATGATCTATAGGACTGTCTTAATATATATAATAATTTCCATAGTGAATCTACACTGGCATGTTCTGAGACAACAATAAAGAGAAGAACATGATCTATAGGACTGTCTTAATATATATAATAATTTCCATAGTGAATCTACACTGGCATGTTCTGAGACAACAAAGAGAAGAACATGATCTATAGGACTGTCTTAATATATATAATCATTTCCATAGTGAATCTACACTGGCATGTTCTGAGACAACAATAAAGAGAAGAACATGATCTATAGGACTGTCTTAATATATATAATCATTTCCATAGTGAATCTACACTGGCATGTTCTGAGACAACAATAAAGAGAAGAACATGATCTATAGGACTGTCTTAATATAATCATTTCCATAGTGAATCTACACTGGCATGTTCTGAGACTACTTTCACATTAGAGTATTGAGAGGCATTACAAGTGGTATTCATGTCCAGAACAGAGAATTGACCAGCATGTTAATCTGGAACAGGGACGTGCACAGGTATGGGCTATTGTTGCCCAGGCAACAGCCATTTGCCCTGATTGGCTGATCTGCCCCTATGGAGAAAGAGCCTACATAAACTTTTTTTGTGGCTGCATCAATACAATATGCCAACCATTGGTAAAGTTAAATGAAATTATATAGCAATATCATCCAGTTCTGTGTTAATTTATTTTGCCACCATAGCGTCAGCGTTGACTTCTGCCCCCAGTCACATGACATTGTTTCTCACGCGGGCGGTCTAAAGGGTGCACACTGTGAATGAAGGAGAGGGAGAACACTTCCGTTTTCACGTGACTTTTTGAAGTTATGGAGATAATGACAAATGCCCTGTGAATAGTTAAAATATATATCCACTTGTGTCTCGAATAATACACAACTTCAGCTTATAAAATATGCATCACGTCGAAATACCTTGCCTTATATTGACGTATAATCATGCTACGTAACATGAACCAAAGCGAAGAAATAGCCTATGTAGCAGCTACCACCAATGGGCTACCACAAACATTCCAGTTCACAGAACATTTGAGAAAAATGCTTTTACCAGCTTATTGAAATAACAGTTGGTAAGTCCAGGTAACTGGTTCACAAAGGTTTTATAACATGTTCTAATTGTTCTTAATACAATATATATCTATATAAATTTATATACAAACAAATATTATTTATGGCACCAAATCATAACAAAAGTCTACGAGAATCATTGAGTGAAGCCACAGTCTATGAAAAGTCAACTGGCTGCATAAAATTTTCAGTTGTCTTTTAGCAGTGAAAAGTACAGTATACGTAGTATAAGCTACTTAATTCTGATTCTAATAATTCTTTTCAAGATGAGGTCCTACCACAAGGCTCCAGACCACAGAGTGAGGGAGAGCATGCAGAGCATCACACCACTAATCAGACAGGTACATAATGAGGGAGGAAAATGTGTTGGAGAATTTCTTCAAAAAGGCCATGTCAGTAAAAGTATAATAACGAGAAAGATTGATGATGAGGACAATAGTGTTCTTAATTTAAAAGGTAAATTATAAAACTTATTCAGAATTATATTATTACATTTGTTTTGGAGACATTCTCTGCTGAGCATTGACTTAGCTTTATAGTTTGATAGGAGAAAGATAAATCTTGCCTTGATCATATCAATAACAATGGCGGGGGGGCATTCATCATTGGTAGCAGTGTTATAATCTGTGATAGCAAAAAAAGATCTTGCTGCCGTGGTTACACTCATTTTGTAGTTACATGGTGGTATAACTCTACTGTATTTTAACTGGTATAGTACTGTGAATAAATATAGGATTCAAAATGTTGATCGCTTTTATGAGCTTGTATGAGAAAGAAAGTGACTATGGGGGGGTGCCCTTTTTTCATGTTAGAGCAATAGCCCCTCCAGATGTCTGTGCACATCCCCTGCCCTGAAAGGTACTGGAAAGTGTATAAACATCCATGTGATGTAGTTAGCCAGTGTGTTTACTTATCAGCAAGTCTCCTAGTGAACAACAGTGAGCTATTCTGGTGATGAGACGCACAATTTTAAGTGCTCTGCAAAAAACAGAACATCGGAGAATTATTTTATTAACCAGACCGGTACACTTTTTCGCCTCGCCCAGCTCTACACAGTTCCGAGACAATTGCATACACGTGAACGTCCAGGGGGGGGTCTGTAAGCAATGTGGTGCTCCCTACCTCAGGATGTCATGTCTCAGCCTAGTGATGTGTGCAAGTTTACATGATAAAATGATCTTCGAGTAAAGATCTCCTTGTCTAAACACAAATAAATGGTGACAGGTGCTTTTATACCCATTGTCTTATATGAACAAAAAACTGAGGGTAACAATCAAACTAGATGGATCCAGAATGATGTGATAATGCGTCTGGGCCCAGAGTGTCGATGGCGTTGGCCTACCTGCAGCAAAGCCCATGAGCAGGTCTTTGCTTGGGGTTGACCGGTGTCTCCGGAGCCAGCTGGCCTTCAGGCTGTGGAAGCAGTAGAAATAGACGAAGTTGGAGCAGCACAGACTGCAGATCACCGGGAACCAGCCCCTGTAGGGTGCCAGTCTGTTCAGGACACACAAGAGCACAGGACACAACCGCCTTGAGCCAGTATCGATGTAAAGGGATACAACAGGAGACAAGGAGATATAAATACAGGGGGAGAAAAGGGAGAGACTGTTTACTTACAACCCCTCTTCCTTGACAATCTCTGACAGAATGGCTGGAGTGGACCTGGATTTCCTCTTCTCATCCACTATAGGAGAAGAGAGGTAAGAGACAGGAGAATAGAACCCCAATGATAATACAGATGGTTTAAGTCTTGTCCATACAAACAGATGGAGGTACTAGCTGTGGTACATTGGCAATTACTCCCGAGCGGATCTATTGCTCCTATAAACCAGTTACCATCATAATAACAGCAGTAGAAAGAGATGTCATACTTGTGGTATAGTGTCTTTTACGAACCACGGCTATGACATCACCTCTTAATGCTCCAGTAGCCAGCAAGGGCGTAGGAACGAGTTTGATATTATTCACAAATTGTTCTTATTATGGGAGGGGGGGGGGCATTGACTGCCTGTAACACTGGGGGGACATGTCGTCGTCGTCCCCCCCCGGTAGCCAGTTTAAGAGCAATAGAGCCGCTCGGGAGTAATTGCCAATGTACCACAGCTAATACCTCACCCGTATTATTAATGCTTACATTATATGCCATGGCTGTCGAAACTTTGAGGTTATATACCGATATGTGATCTGTTCAGGCACTCCGCGGTTTAACGTGCATAACAATTTGCCAAATTCCACCCCCCACCCGTCTAATTTCTTAAGAAAATACATTATTATTTAGTTTGGCACCGTGGCATGAAGTTAAAACGTAGTAGCCTTACCTTGAAGCCGGAGTCTTGCAGTGTCCAGTGGGTAGAAAACGGTCATAGCTGTTACACTCCCCTAAAAATGTACAGGATGGCTCCAGTCACCAATACGTTAATTAACAACATTGTAAAGCTTTTCGTCTGATAAGGCTTTTTAGGGACCGATTTATTAAAGGTCAACTCAGTCTCAGAGGGATTGGTCTGCCAGATACAAAATACTACATTTAGTCCAGATTTTGAAGAGTTTCCTGTACCGCAGTCTGCAATTATATGCCATAAAACACGTCCAGTACATACAGTAAATATTTAAGGTCTCGTTCATAGAGTAAACACTTAAGGTTCCTTACCACTGCTCCTGCCACTGCATGAACCAAGCTTTCATACGAGAAAACCTCCGCAAACCGAAATACTTCAGAGCTCATTTTGATTATGTAAATATCTAAAATGTCAACTTCACAGTTCTTTCTCGACCCTACATACAATAGTTAGGATAAAGACGCCGGATTTAGTTTCTTCCAAAAATCACCTGTTGCTTCTATGCTTTCGTATTATTCACTGAAAGCTAAGCTTTTACATCCAGGTCGTTCAGATCCGTACATGATTGGACAAAACGCGAGACCGCGTGTTCATTTCATTGGCTTTTCCTGTTGTCATTCACATTTTTTTGTTACTCGTAAACTTGGCTGTTCAGATGTTTTCTCACATAATCTGGTTTATAGTTTCTCCACCTGTGAATTAAATTTGATAAAGAAAAGGCTAGATCTTTTAGGTACAAAATTGTATTTTATTGTATTTTTTTGTTATGGTCTGAAATATTAACGGTCAGTACAAACGTTAAAACGTGTATTATGGAACAACAGCAAAACATGTTAAAATAATACATTTGATAATATTAGTAGTCATTACACAGTAATTCCAACAGAACTATAACACAAACACATGTTTGTCAAGCATTCAGCGGCTTCTCTTTCCAGTCAAAAGTATCCATAAGGCTCTCTTCTTGTCCTTGATATGTATTAATGCTTATAGCTACAAATATTTCCTCCAACAACTTAGCAAGAGTTTGACAGACAGCTTCTCCTGCCTCCCAGGACAGAACGGTGACAGCAGCACCCAGTAAAATGTTGACCAGGGCTGGGTAAACCTGCAGTGGAAGCCCCAACAACATTGATACCATCACAGCCCCCGTTGACCCGACCACGCCTCCTATTACAGGTGAGGGCTGCACCAACGTGTCCCCGGTCATGAAAACAAACACACCATCCCTGTCCTCACCAAGCCACCTCCACCCAGCGCACCACCCCAACCCCAGCACCCAGAGGCCCACGAAATCCCGGCTGTCCGTCCCTAGGATGCACCCCACACAGGCTCCGGCAGCCATGCACCCAGGGGCTAAACTCAGCACCATCCTGATGGCCCCCGCAGCCACTAAAACAATAACATGAGGCGCAGGGCCCATCTTCCGGCCCAACGCCACGTTCTTCACAGCCCTGGTGGCAGCGAGACCCAGCAAACCCACAATGGCCACCCCGCTGCTGGCAGCCACCCGGAGCCCCACGCCGGCGCCTCGCACCCCGCGGCCCACAGCGTTCAGCCACACGCCCGGACCTAGGAGCTCCACGGTCTGGCCTAGTCCGTCGGCTGCACCCAACCCCAGTCCAACCAAAAAGCCCAGGCAGGGGGCGCGGAGCACCGAAGTGACCAGTCCTTTAGACCTGAAAAGGATCTCTGCTACCCAGACCACTGAGACCAATGCCACGCCGCGAAGGAGCCCGATGGCGCCGCCCGTGGAGGCAGCTCTCAACACCAGGTCCACACACAGGGGGAGACCAAGTTGCCCTGGTTGTGTCAGTGGCTGTGAACCTCCTGGTTTTCCCTCCTCTGCGTCTCCAGGTTCCAGAGCTGTCCATGCCCCCAGAGAAAGAGACAGAGCTCCCAGGCCCACTACGACCTGTAGAGCCTCAGCGAACGCCCTCTGCCGCCCAACGGCGTTCCAGCAACTAGTGCCTCCTCCTGCCATGTCTTCCTTTCAGACTTAAAGCGGTGCGTTTCTCTTCGTTGCCTCTCCCATTCTTTCTTTGTCACTAACTGTTTATTGTATTAGATCTCCTCAGTCAATCCTTCTCCCAGCTTTTCGTCAGCATCGGTTGAGGCAATGCGTTTTCCTTGGTGAAAGGTGAAACCAGAGTCTGGTTACCTGATATATCCTCTCCCGCCTCGAGGAGATCACAGTGACCACGGAAGGTGTTGCTTCTAGAGAGAAAAGCCGTTCTCTCCACCTCAGTGAGGCATAGGTCGTTTGTAGGACAGAGAACCAATGGAAATAGGTTTGACGTAACATAAACAAACACTTTTGTTCAGAAGCCAGCAACACCCATTTAGTAAACAGTACCAACGCCTGAAACAATCTTCGTCAAACAGTTCAGTTAAAAGCTCTCCTAGAGATGGTAATGTGCCACTCGCTCTACATTTGTTACCGTGGTAATGAGTAATCAACACGTGACCTGCCTCCTCGTGCCTTTCATAGTGCACTACTTTTAACCACATTACTACAGGATTAGTGCACTCTGGAGGGATAATTGTGTCATTTGTGATGCATGTTGTCTGTTTTAGGATATACTGGTTGAACCAGAGTAGTAAGAGTGAGTTTCACCTTGTCTGTCCCTAATCTGAGCTACTGGCTTAATTAGTAGCTACGCCGGATTCTAACAGAAAAAAAGGTGCAACCAAATACTTTCATTGTAACCAAATTCTTCTCATTGCATAATTTGTAGCTACGTCAGTTTCTAACAGAAAAAAAGGTGCAACCAAATTCTTTCATTGTACATGAATGCCTTGGATGATTAATGGTTCAATTAAATGTTATAAATGTAGAGACCATTCTAGAACAAAACCACTGAAGAGCTGAGTGTGAAATCAGACTCCAGTCTGTGGAACAGGGTCCAATTTCAGTTACTTCCTGTCCCTCTCAGCCAGCCGCTGCAGCAGGGCGATGACCGTGTCCTGTTTGGAGGAGAGCAGCTCCAGAGCGGCGGCCATCCGACCCAGGGACTCTGCCATGCGTGCCTCCCTCCTCTCCCGCCTCCTCTCCCGGGCCTCCGCCTTGTTGCGTCTCTCCTGCTCCTCCCTGGTCTGCTCCTCCTGCCTCCTCAGGAACTCCTGCAGCTGGGAGGCGCCCTCCTCCACCTGCCTCTGCTGGGCTTGGAGGGGGGCGACAGGGAAGCAGGAGGCAAAAGGGATGCGACGGCGCTTCTTTCTGAGAAGGCGCATGCGGCTGAGGTTGGAGGCGTGACCTGAAGCTGGGGGCGGTGCGGCCGGAGCAGGAGAGGGAATTGGCTTCAGATGGTCAGTGTTATTGGCTACCCTGGGAGAGGGCGTGTCCAGGGGGGCGGAAAGAGGGACGGGGGAGTGGACAGGAGTGGGGGGAGGGAGGGACCTGACGAAGGTGTACAAAGGGAGGGGGGAGGGAGCGGGAGGGGAGAGGGGGGAGGGGACGAGTGTTAGTGTCCGACTGCCGGCGGAGATGAGGTTGCCTTGGGGAAGTAGGAGGGGCTTCTGCTCTGTTTTGCCGGTCTCTGTGGCGACGGTCACCTTAGGTACGCTGGTTACTACAGGTGAGCCGGTTACCATGGTAGGGCTGATGGTGGTCTCTGCGCCTATAGTGTCTCCGAGCATGGAATCCATCATCTTATGAGAGACAGAGACAATAAGTCAGAGACAGTAAAACACAGAGACATTAACTCAAAGAGACAGTAACTCACAAAGATATATTGTGAGAGAAACAGGTATATTGAGACAGGTCAACAATAAACAGACAGTGAGAATGTTGAGCTTTGAAGGTTTTAGGCACCTTATACCAATGTTGTTTCTTTCTGAAGGTAATACTGACAAACAAAATAACAAACCAGTACCTCAAAGTACTCCCAGGAGGTCCTAGCCTGGCCTGTTTCCCTACACCTGTACTTCACCCTCTTATAGGTGACAATCAAGTTGTTCCACTTGCGGCGAATCTTCTCCACAGGATGGCAGTGTCCCTGCTCCTCCAGCTCCTTCTGGACACTCTGGAAAAGCTGTGAGCGCTCCCGCGTTCCGTAAAGACTCCAGCGGCGCCCAACCGCTTCGATTAGGTACACAATTGCCTGGTAAGAAAACTCTGGTGACACCTGGGGGAGAGGCCGAGGTGGAGGGCGGTTCATGACTGGGGCTGTTAACGGGTGGACAAACGGTGGAGAAAAAGACATTTAATCAGTGCATAATTAATTATTAAAGTTACTGCTAAATGACTCCAATATGAATGTAAATCCTTGTGTTAGATATCATCAGCATTAAAATGTTATTGACTAGCCAGCCAGTAAGAGTTGTATCTCATATGTAATTTTTTTTATTCCAGGAAATAAAAAAGCATATTTTCTTCAAGCACAAATCACACAGAAAAAAACTTTTATTATTATTACAAACCCGATTCCAAAAAAGTTGGGCCACTGTACAAATTGTGAATAAAAACAGAATGCAATGTGGAAAATTTAAATTTGAATATTTTATTCAGAATACAACATAGATAACATGTCAAATGTTGAAACTGAGAAAATGTATAATTTCAAGGGAAAAATAAGTTGACTTCAAATATCATGGCATCAACACATTCGAAAAAAGTTAGGACGAGGCCATGTTTACCACTGGGTGGCATCCCCTCTTCTTTTAATAACAGTCTGCAAATGTCTGGGGACTGAGGAGATAAGTTGCTCAAGTTTAGGAATAGGAATGTTGTCCCATTCTTGTTGTCGCTTCTAATTGCTCAACTGTCATAGGTCTTCTTTGTAGCATCTTCCTCTTTATGATGGGCCAAATGTTTTCTATGGGTGAAAAATCTCAACTGCAGGCTGGCCATTTCAGTACCCGAATTCTTCTACTCAGCCATGATGTTGTAATTGAGGCAGTATGTGCTCTGGCATTGTCATGTTGGAAAATGCAAGCTCTTCCCTGAAAGAGACGACATCTGGATGGGAGGATATGCTGTTCTAGAACTTGGATATATCTTTCAGCATTGATGGTGCCTGTTCAGATGTGTAAGCTGCCCATGCCACACACACTCATGCAACCCCATACCATGAGAGATGCAGGCTTCTTAGCGGTTGTCCTTGTCCTTTTTAGTCCGGATGACATGGCGTCCCAGCTTCCCAAAACACTTCAAATTTTGATTTGTCTGACCACAGAACAGTTTTCCACTTTGCCACAGTCCATTTGAAATTAGCCTGAGAAAACGCCTGCACTTCTGGTTCCTGTTTATAGATATTTTCTTTATTGACCTGTAGAGTTTTAGCCGGCAACTGTGAATGGCACGGTGGATTGTGTTAACCGACAATGTTTTCTGGAAGTATTCCTGAGCCCATGTTGTGATCTCCATTACAGTAGCATTCCTGTATGTGATGCAGTGCCGTCTAAGGGCCCGAAGATCATGGGCATTCAGTATGGTTTTCCGGCCTTGAACCTTACGCACAGAGATTGTTCCAGATTCTCAGAATCTTTGGATAATATTATGCACTTTAGATAATGATAACTTCAAACTCTTTGCAATCTTTCTCTGAGAAACTCCTTTCTGATATTTCTCCAATATTTTTCGCCGCAGCATTGGGGGAATTGGTGATCCTCTGCCCATCTTGACTTCTGAGAGACACTGCCATTCTGAGAGGCTCTTTTTATACCCAATCATGTTGCCAATTGACCTAATGAGTTGCAAATTAGTCCTTCAGCTGTTCCTTATGTGTACTTTTAACTTTTCCGGCCTCTTATTGTTATCTGTCCCAACGTTTTTGGAATGTGTAGCTCTCATTAACTCCAAAATGAGCCAATATTTGGCATGACATTTCAAAATGTCTCACTTTGAAAATTTGATATGTTATCTATATTCTATTGTGAATGACATGAGTTTGAGATTTGTACATTATTCCATTCCTTTTTTACTCACAATTTGTACAGTGTCCCAACTTTTTTGGAATCGGGTTTGTATTTATTGAAGAAAAAAATTGCTCACTGGATTTTTTTCAAAAATAGGTTTGTTGTTTCTTTTGTTCAATTTTGTTTTACTCGCAAAGTGATGGAAAATTACTTTTCGTAATGAAAAATAAGACTCACCTGGAGCAATTTTCAAGACTGTTTTTCCATCTGCAAACGTAGAGGGGCAGAATGGATCACCGCTTACAGGATCTAGTGCAGGGTACAGACATGCCGTTGTCACATGCGCAGCAAGTTCTGATGCGTGTCATACAATTCTGACCTCTCATGATAGATACTTGTATTTAAAAAGTAAATGTTCCCTAAGATAATAATGAAATACGCTCTACCACAACAACGTACATAGTAAGATGGGTTTGGTAGTTTTACTTTCCACTCGCCCATGCTTTGATGAATACCCTGCATGGTCTTCTATGGCACCGCCTCCAGGGGAAATATGACAAGCGGGAAACTCAGAGCCAATGTCGCCTGAAATCAGCGACGATTCATCTTCCTCGTCGAAGGAGTCGGAGTCTTCACTTTTCACCGTGACATTCAGTGACATTACGTAGCGTTTCCTTGACTCTACCAGGAGCACTTTCTTAGCTATGGGATGAAACAATCCACAATGTCTAAACAGGTCGCTTATGTGGCTGTTTCTCTAAATGCGTTGGATAAGGAAAAAGTTTTAGCATTTTAATCAGATATAAAGAGATGCACTTACAATCCCAATTATCAGTCACAGTTGCAGCGTTCACTTTTTCTGGGACTCGTGCCTTTATAACAAGCTGAAAATAAATGGCTGCGTTCTCTACCAGGCTTGTCTGCGCAACGCTGCTGCGCAGCTCTGGGCAGGGATTCGCTTCTGTGTTGACGTGTTGCCAGCGTGCGCAGGCCCTGCCGAGTACAGAGCATCGAGCTGGGTGCAGAGACGCAGCGCAGACGCTGTCTAAACTGCCGGAAGTTGGAGCTGCTGCTTTGTCTGAGGCAGAGCCGTATATATATCTCTATATATGACTCTAGTCTGAGGATACACTCAACACAAACGGTTTGTGGGATAGTTGTACAAACGTACAATGTTGTGAAATGGTTTAGAAAACCATAATTTATTATTGTTGCGGCAGCCGATGCCAAAAAACATCAGAAGCTAATAAAAACAATTATTATAAACATAGTTTAATCCGGCACTATGTACCTTTGTTGGTAACTACAAAAAACAACAACTCTTTTTTAGGAATTAGCATTAGTGGTTGCAGCCATTGAAAACATCAACTTAAGTATAACAAAACAGACAATATTTGCATGGCCAAATAGACATTTCATAATATCTAACTAGCTAAGCATGCATTTTATGGACAAAATAAGAATGTGTATTTTGGTTGTTTGGTTGGTAAGTTGGTTATATTGTCTCTGTATTATTCCAGTTTTCAATACAATTTAAAATTCAAAATAAAAGTTGCATAATGCAAATTTAAAATAATTAATAGTTCAAATTTAGGATTGGCTTCCTATTCCACAACAAGGCGTCCTTCACCTACGCTGCCAAACACACCCTGATAAAAATGCCCATCCTACCGTTCTCAGACTTCAGTGATGTCATCTACAGAACTGCCTCTAATATGGTTCTGAGAAAATTAGATTTAGTCAACCACAGCACCACTTCTACGCAAAACCCCTTTGTACCTAAATTCACTTTTCACCATTGTCTCACCAACCCACAACATGTGCTCATACACTGAACAAAAATATAAACCCAACACTTTTGTTTTTGCCCTCATTGTTTATTGTTTATTATTTAGATCCCCATTAGCTACTCCAATAAGTAGCAACTATTCTTCCTGGGGTCATAATTTTCAACAAAATATTGACATCAAAGCTGTACAACAATGAAGACAAATACAGAAGTGCACACAACATCATCTAAGTAATCTAACGCACACACACACACACACACACACACACACACACACACACACACACA
>JACXGM010033723.1:0-12190 GCA_016801145.1 Umbra pygmaea
GCACAAAGCTCCCGTTCCACCACATCCCAAAGATGCTCTATTGGGTTGGGATCTGGTGAATGTGGGGGCCATTTTAGTACAGTGAACTCATTGTCATGTTCAAGAAACCAATTTGAAATGATTCAAGCTTTGTGACATGGTGCATTATCCTGCTAGAAGTAGCTGTCAGAGGATGGGTACATGGTGGCCATAAAGAGATGGACATTGTCAGAAACAATGCTCAGGTAGGCCGTGGCATTTAAACTATGCCTAATTGGCACTAAGGGGCCTAAAGTGTGCCAAGAAAACTTCCCCCAAACCATTACACCACCACCAACCTGCACAGTGGTAACAAGGCATGATGGATCCATGTTCTCATTCTGTTTGCGCCAAATTCTGACTCTACCATCTGAATGTCTCAACTGTCCAATGTTTGTGTGCTCTTGAAAATTGTAACCTCTTTTTCCTATTTGTAGTGGAGATGAGTGGGACCCGGAGGGGTCTTCTGCTGTTGTAGCCCTCAAGGTTGTGTTTGTGTTGTGGCTTCACAAATGCTTTGCTGCATACTTCGGTTGTAACGAGTGATTATTTCAGTCAAAGTTGCCCTTCTATTCGCTTGAAGCATTCGACCCATTCTCCTCTGACCTCTAGCATCAACAAGGCATTTTCGCCCACAGGAGTGCCACATACTGGATGTTTTTCCCTTTTCACACCATTCTTTGTAAACCCTAGAAATGGTTGTGCGTGAAAATCCCAGTAACTGAGCAGATTGTGAAATACTCAGAGCGGCCTGTCTGGCACCAACAACCATGCCACGCTCAAAATTGCTTAAACGTGCGATATGTAATTTTTGGCCGCCAGGGGGCTCTCAATCAAAACAATAGCAAAAGATGTACTTGGATGATGTCGGGAGGTTGCGTGGGATCATGGGTTTTGTTATCCTTGTCAATGACAACCTTCCAATCTAGCGTCTCCAGCAGAAAAAATGTTCACTGACAAAGTAATGTATTGTTAAATATATTATAACTTTATTCACGTTATGTTTGGCGGTTCCCTGGAACTTAGAGCAACTATATTATATGACGTCATTGACGGGCGACAAAAAGAAACATCCCGTGTCTTCAAATTAAATTACGAATTTCTCTGGATTTGAAAGTTAATGGAAACATTTAGGATAATGTAAGTACACTAAGAAATATATATAATATATGTATAGTGATGTTTTCTTTCATTGCAAAGTATGCATTTTGTTATTGTTTTGATTGATTTTACATATTGTACCTTTAAATCACTTTTCTTTCCCATTCTGACATTCAGTTTGGAGTTCAGGAGATTGTTTTGACCAGGACCACACCCCTAAATGCATTGAAGCAACTGCCATGTGATTGTTGTGTAGATAATTGCATTAAAGAGAAATTGACTGGGTGATCCTAATAATCCTTTAGGTGAGTGTACTTCTAAATATCAATACTTACTCAATTACTTAAAGCAGTGGTTCACAAACCAAGTACCACTTTTGATCAAGCTAAAATAAAGTACCATATAAGCCACTGTCTCTCAGTAAATACAGAAAAAAATTAATAGCGTATTACCATGTAGGTGAAAATATTTTAGTTATGTAAGGCTTACTGTAGTAAATTTTGTTGCAAACACAATCCATTGTGCACAACAAAATACCAATTATTTTCTTTAGGTTCTGCTACTTCTTTCTTTAGGTGCCTTTTATTTGTGTTACTGTGTGTTGTGAGACAGGTGTTTTTGTGACACAGCTGTGTTTGAGAACCACTGACTTAGTGTATCAATTACCAAGAGTGCTTAAACCATGGGAGGACTGCAACACACCTGATAACCCAAAAAATGTCCCTTTTATTCATAAGAATATCACAGAAATAATTAATGATGTCAATGTCTAAAAAGGGGTTGCTGGTTTGGTTCACAGCACTCAACTCTACTCCCAATTCTTTCATGCCTTGACAGATCCTGTCACCATGAACTCAAGAGAAACAACATGACAGTTCAATGAACTGGAGTTGAGCATGTTCAAAGCTTCTCAGTTGTTAGACTAATATTAAATAAAACACGCGAAGGTGTCAGGTGAAATAACAGAACTAATAAATCTGGATTAAGATTAAGTAACCTGTTGTAGCACATTTTTATATTTAGTCATTATTATACTCTTCTACCAAACTTGTAAATAGCAGGTCAACAGGGCCAACAGGAAGATCGATTCCCAGCAGACAGAACCAGGCAATACCTGTGAGATGTGAATTGGCACAAGACATAGGCAACTACTGTTCGGCAGACAGACACATTAGTTATAGGCAGGCAGGTCAGAAGCCATTTAAAAAGTATGATTAGCATCAACTGTGAAATTACAAAGTCAATAGAAACATCATTAAGTTATTTATTTACAAATTATAGAGATATATTTTCAGAAATATACTATAAACACAAAGTTAAAAAAGATCCTTTTGGGGTGTAAAAGAGCCTTTTGGGTGGGCTCTTAGAAAGAGCCTTTGGGGTGGGCTCTTAGAAAGAGCCTTTGTGTAGAGGGAAAGCAGCAATAATTTAAAATGGGCGTGTCAGGAACACTTCCGGGATCTTTAACGTTCTTGCCAAAATGCAAACTTGTGTATTGGGACAGTACTTGGGCCACAAAAGATGACGTTTCACAAGAACACAAGTACAGACAAGAACACAGAACGAGAAAGGCCCACAAATGTACTATAGGTTTATAGAATAGCAATATTTGGTTCAAAACTGTACTGCACCTTGCTAACTTTGATCAGGCCGCATCGTGACTTTCCAATGTGTCAGATAATAAGTTTTGCCAAAACAAGACAGGCTTTCTGATGAATATAGGTTTGTTATTTTTCACTCACTGCCTGTTTGTCCTCAACTTAGTATGACTGTTTTAAAGTATGGTCAAGATATCTGCTCATATTTGGTAATCTAATTAGTTTCCTTGAGATTCTAAGAGGGTTTGTATGAAGAGGTCTCTGAACTCAAGATCCCACCATATAATTCAGTGTCAAAGTACGTGGCTCTCACTACAATGCAAACACATTTCACTGTCAATAATCAGTAGTTAGGTGGTAGCACAATAGTTAGAAATGTTAGAGTTATCACTGTAGCTAGATGGCTAACATTACTCATGTGTTTGCTTTTGCAGTGTTTTAGCTGTAGGAACTAAGTCCATCGAGTTAGCCAAATGTGCCCTGAGGGTCTGGAAAAAAGGCCAGGTGTGAGAGAGGGACAGGTTGTCCGACTATTATAGCCACAATGAGTAAACATTCCTGGTAGTAAAATGGACTCAGTGGTCTAAACAATAGCCAGAACAAACTAGCTATATAACATATAGCTAAAAGATTTACATACCCATAAATTCTATTACTGTCTGGCAGTATATTGTTTTCGGCAGCCTGATTTCAGATGGAGTCACACAGTTTGCCCTTATTCTTTCTAAACACGGGGGCTCACTCTTTTCAGAAGGGAGCACCTCAAGACATTGGCTGTCATTGTGTGGGGTTCTCTCACTTGTGCTTAGGCCCTGTCTTTTGCCTGTCCACACTTTTGTACTATACCTAGCCCATAGACATGGCTCAGTGGTCAGGGAGACTGACTTGTAGTCGGATGGTTGCCGGTTCAACCAAGGCACTGTACCCTAAGTTGCCCAGGGGTATGTCTCTGTATTAACTTTAAGTGGCTCTGGATAAGAGCATCTGTCAAATGACTGAAATGTAATAATGTTCACAGTCCCATGGAGAATGCCTTTGTTAGCTATTGACAGCCTGCTGTACCAAGCCAGGAAGCACCCTATATGATAGGATAGGTCTAGTGTTTGGAGAGCATCTGGGTGCTGTTAACAGTGGTTGTTTACGGCATTTTGAGCAGGTGGTACAGTCCAAGTGTTTTGTTATTAATGTTGGTATTCTTAGAGTGTGTGGGCTATGATTGATCACAGATAATTAACTCTGCATGTACACCAACCAGGAGTAGTAGTTTTATTTGATATTGCAAATTTTAATATTGATAAAAGTAAACTTGATCAGCTTTTGAAAATGACTTGAGATGATGTAAATAGATCAGATTTGAGTACGTTACAATGCTGGTCTTATCAGGCCCCTAGGTTGCTATAGCCACACTTTTATATGTTACACACAAAGAGTGTTGGTTCTCATTTAATGGTATGGCATGATAAAAAAGCCTATTCTGTTGGCAACCAAATGTGTCCTGAAATATTTTTCTCTGTGCGAGATTTTGATGGGGCTGCTGGGACGTTCGTGTTGTCACATTATGTAGAGAATGGGTCCCTCTGGCATTCTATAGCAATTATTTTACACTGTGGAGACCAGGATTGTTTACTGCATGCTATAAACCAACAAAAAAAGTTTGGACAAGTATTGCTTAATGGCTGCCCTTCCTTTACAGAGCAGATGATGTATTTTAGAGATCAGGTTGTGACACTTTCCGGTTCACTATTTAACAAAGGTGAGATTATTATATCAAATGCTTCTTGTATGTCATTTAGTCACAAATTTGTGTATTTAGCTAAGCTAAGCGCAGTCAATGTCTCCGTTTTATTGAATGTGTTTACTGGCTTTAGCTTGCTGGGATAAATGCCCCTATGTCATATTCTGTGGAGTTTCCACCCCCATCTAAACCTGGAGCTTGGCCAACACACATACGTCCCAGGTGGAATCAGGTAGCCTGGAAGAGGAGCACGTCAGGCTGGATCATGACTACTGTTTTGTGTTGCTAGGTGTCCAGACAAACAGATCTAATGGTAGTATGGATGACACTAACGTTTCTTGAGTTGGAGCCACCCAGTATATTCACAGTCCATGGTCCCTCCAGGCCAATTAGTTGAAAATTTACTGTCCTCCCCCAAAAAATATAATTGTGTTTTAATTTACCTTAAAGCATGATTTATTGTCTTATCGTTTTTTCAAACATTCACAACATGGCAGGGTGTTCCAATCCATATTGCACAGGCCTATGATGCGTACTGCAGTAAATGTTGTGCATCCCTGCTAATTGCAGCAAAGTTCACAAGTTTAAGCACAAATTACCAGTAAAAAGAGGTCATTACTGACCAGTGATCTATGAAATGAATAGGTAGGCTAATTATAACTGCTTTTACATCTATATTCCTGCTAATGTAGAAATATGTGCATCAAAATTACATGGTTCCTGTTTTTCACCAAAATTCAGTGCCTCTCCTTAAATTCTGGGCGATTTCAACACGTAGCTGTGTTGTTAGGAAATTTGGATTGCTGTCAGTAGCGAGACAAACTCAAACAACAATAACACTGTGTTATCCTCCTGCTCCAGTTTACAGCCATTATGCTGCAGCGGGACAAGTTTTAACATTTTTACATGCTTTTAGCCTCTTAACATGTTCGAAATGTCATTACATGTGCATAGCCATGTGCAATGATTACTTCAGAGTGAACACAGCGAATTTGACTGCAGTAAATGTGAAAGAAATGCAAAAAAGTTGTGATAAAATTTGCCAGTGCACATACCTCTGTGTTTTTGGGAAGTCCACACTAATCGATTGTCGAACTCATACAATCCAATATTCCAAAACGTATCTTTTCAACCAAAAAAACAATTATAATAAATAAATAAAAATATAAAGAACTTATGTGTAAAGCATGTAAATCATGATGAATAAGGCTTTTCAATGCATACTGTCAAGCCTCCAGGGCTCCTGGACCAGTTGTGCAAGATTTGGGGGCCATACAAACATCAAAATTCTGCACCCATTTCTCACTATATTTTATACGCTTTGAAATCCCAGCTATTTTTTACTTCTAGAAATTGTTGTTGTTGTGCAACATGATGTCTTACATCATTGCAGAGTTGTTATTTTGTCATTTTAGCTTCCTACTTCCTGTCGGTAATGTGTTTAGTAAAAAGAAACGACAGTCTTATAAAACATGACGACTTTGAGGCGCAATACCTCCGGCTGTGTTTAACCCACAGAGATAGTCCACCACAGAGTCTTTCCAACGGTACCAAGATGTAGTTGCTATCATGTACGGTTCGTGAGATAATCGATGCTCTAGAGCAGTGGTCCTCAAACCCTTCCATGGAGGGCCTAGTGTATGTGGTTTTTTGGTCTTTCCCTTCAATTAGAGCATAATTAGGACCTAGACTGCCAGGTGAGGGGAGATCCTAACCAATTAGTGAGCTACTCCATCAGGCTTGTACAAGGTAAAGGCAAAAACCAGCATACACTAGGCCCTCCATGGAAGGGTTTAAGGACCACTGCTCTAGAGTGTTGGGGGTCTTTGAAGGTTTAAATCACGCAAATTTGATTGTGGGAAGCAAAAATTGTGATTGTGATTAAAATTCGATTAATTTGTGCAGCCCTATCTGGAAGTCAAACGAACGACCTAGCTTTCTAGTAAAACAGCTTGGAGCACACCGCTATGACAGTTTTTGGAAAAAAATATATATAATGCATTTGAAGAAAATAGGGATGTAGCCGGTAAACGTGGTTGGTGGCATAAAATAGGGGGATGTATTTTTTAGCTACGTTGATAATATTTCTATGAACATTTCAGACAGTAAACTGTGGGACAGAGAGAGCGCACATTTCTAAACAGCTGGTTTAAAGGAGCCACTCAATGTAGGAAAATGTTGGGAACGAATCTGTTATGAAATGTTTGATGCCAAGGAAAGTATGATTATGAAAACAATATATTGAAAAAGTTTGAATATCTGTAAAACCGGTCAAACTGATTACACTTAAAGTTGCACTTCAATTGAGACTTGCTTTGTACTACGGCACGCTGCAGTTGGCTGTGTCGCATAGTCTCATTTATCACTGTGAGTTCTAAACCTGTGACTTATTTAGGACTCGTTTTGGAGATATTACGGGCCAGTGGGGCATTATTAATGTTAACCTACAGCTTCGTATAATATTTTAAGAATTCCTTGGAATTTTTTTTTTTAGATATAAATATATATATTGCATTTGAAATTGAGAAGAATAAAAACCATTTAAAGGTACAGTCCATGACTTTGGTAATTGGGGAAAAAGAAATGTTGCTAATCTATTTTAGTCCAGATGTGTAGTATCTTTATATTGTTTATATTATATGCACAATCTAAGTAGAGTCATCGCCGTACCGTAGTTGGCTTGAAACCCAATGGTTTTTCTCACAGTCATTGCAGGCATTCCCTTACCGAGGGTCAGACAGGGAATCCCGAACAAATGTGTGATGTATAGTTTGCTAAAATAGAGGAATTACGGTTCACAGAGGTGTCAATAAACCAGAGCTTATACGGTGATGTCTAATAGTTTGCGGGGCGGGCACAACCGCTAAACCCAGTAGAACAAGAGAGAAAATACAAACCTAGACACTTAAGATAAATAAACTAAGCCCTGAGTGGGGACATGTTTTAGCTCATGTTTTATGCCTATATTTATATCTAAATTTTATATCTAAATCGTGGAAGGCATCTTAAAGTTTTTGGAATAATAGCATGTTCAAAGAATGTAAAACAGCAAGCAGAAGGAGCTATGCAGGTTGTGACAGAGCAGGGTAGCATTGAAACCTATTAAGAGAGGGTTGAAGATTAGGTCTATTTCCTGGAGAACAGCAGGCTGATTGGAACTCTTCTTTCCAGCAGCTGATTCACTGGTGCAAACGGCATAAACTCCTGATAGTGCAATCATGAAGATATTATTTGATGAAAACTGATCATTTAGCTAACTGTTGACTGAAGAAAATGTGTAGATCCTGGAGCCTAGTGTTTAATCTAATGGCTTGTTTGCAAATTGTGGTCTCATGAATGGGGTTGTTTGTTGATTGTTGTTAATTTTCACTTTTCTCCATTGTGGCACAGAGGAACCTTCAACGTCTGCCAGCACTGGTAAAGCAGACACAAAAGCCAGTGACAAACAAGATACAACACCGGGCGGAAATGGTGCTCCACCTGAAAAGAACACAGTGGAACCTTCAACGTCTGCCAGCACTGCTAAAGCAGACACAAAAGCCGGTGACAAAACATATACAAAACCGGGCAGAAATGACCCTCCATCTGGTGAAAACAAGACCACACACACAAACAATTACACAGAGGCTGTGCCAGCCAGTACCGCTGCCAACAACAAAATACCCACATTGAATGAAAACGCTTTAAATATTTCAGACGATCTGTCCACTGCTCCTCCAACCACTGTGGTGGCTCCACCCAGACCTCCCACCAGCACCGCTCCCATCCCCGTTGTCAAAGCAAAACAAAGTGTCATGGCCACCACTGAGAATCAAGGGCTTGTCCACACAGAGCCTGCAGATTCCTTACAAAGCACCAAGGAGTCAGAGGATTTTAATGCTTACCAGATGGACAGCTTTGATGACGAGGACGAGAACACTGAGGACGACGAGTATGATTTGAGAGCTGACAACACTGTGGACGCAGACCAATTGATGAGGAGCAACACTGGCCAGAAAGACGTGCACATGAAGGACACCAGTATCTACACCCCCCAGGATGAAGACTCACATTTCTTCTTTCACCTCATCATTTTGACCTTCCTGGTGGCCATCGTGTACATCACCTACCACAACAAGAGGAAGGTAGGCAGAATCATGACTGCATCACACTCATCCATGAACGAGACTGCGTCACACTCATCCATGAACGAGACTGCGTCACGCTCATCCATGAACGAGACTGCGTCACGCTCATCCATGAACAAGACTGCGTCACGCTCATCCATTCAACTGTTGTCTTCTGCTATGCCTAAACTCTTCTATTGCAAACTATTTTTAACATAAAACTTTACCTACGTAGATTATTGGGTGAATAGCAGAAATGCCACAAGTTAGTGTAATAGATTACTTTTCTGGGTTGGGCTGGGTTCACAAGTTTTGGGAAGTTCCTCAGTGAGACCCTATTGACCAGGTAAAAGATGTTCATAACTTACCAGTGATCTATGAATAACTAAAACATGTCTCACTGTAAAAAAACGTTGTAATTTGACCGGGAAGTTTACAGTGTTTTACCTTCAATTGGGACAATGGGAAACAATCTAAAATTACGGAAATTCTTTTACCTGGTCATTAGGGTCATACTGAGGAACTTCCCATAAGTTGTGAACTCAGCCCAACCCAGAAAAGTAATCTATTACACAAACTTGTGGCATCTCTTGTGAAGAGGTATGAAACAGTTAGTAGCATTACTCTGTTATCAAATTGTGATTTCACTTTGAACTTTCTGCTGGAGAAATGTTGCTCCAAGAACAAACTATGGGGATCTCTGGAAGATATGCGTTTGTATTATTGGTTTACACTATTTTAATTGGTTCAGTATGTTAAGCACCTACTACTCAGAACAATGACCTGAGAACCACTTTGAAGTTTAAAAGTTTGCAAAGGGACAGAACGGCAAGGGTTTTTCTCTTTGTTGGCTCATAAGACACGATTAAGTTTAATGCCTAATACGTTACACCGCTATGCTCCATTTTCTGTCTGATGAACAGAGGCAGAAGTGGATCTGATGTTAAAGGAGAATTCCGAGCGATTTCAACACGTAGCTGTGTTATTAGGAAATTTGTAGTGCTGTCAGTAGCGAGACAAACTCAAACAATCTGTGTTGCCTACACCGTGTTATCCTCCTGCTCCAGAAAAAAAACGGAACTAGAATGATTCCATACCATCTGCCCAGGCAAGACCCAACAAATTCATTGGTAAAAAATATCGAATTTTCTTTGGGAGCAGTGTAGCGTTTGGCCAAAGCAAATAGTTTGCTAGGTAACAAATTCCAGGGCAGAAAGCAGATGCCTGGGTAAATAAAATGGCTGCTACTGATTATGATTTTATGAGTGCTTGGAAGTACAGACATCAGTTGTTTGGTCTTGATAGGGTGTAGATCTGTTGTCCTACTCTGGAAGTCTCCATCTAGACAAGCCCAAGTCACTGTTAACATTGAACTTGAATATCCTCTCTTGCCAGATCTTCCTCCTGGCTCAGAGTCGGCACTGGAGGGATGGCCTGTGCTCTCGCAAGAACATGGAATATCAAAGGCTTGACCAGAGTGTCCAGGAGGCCATGCCTACCCTCAAGATGACCCAAGATTACATCTTCTGATCTGAGGAAGCTGAAAAGATTGACTTTAATAAGTCTGCTTTCAAACACTTGCTTACCCACAAGCTTTGCCGAACGCTTTGTTTTGGGACATAGCTCGCCAGGTGGCAGGTTAATTGTAATACAAATCTGTTATCGGTATCGTTTTCAATGTTTGTCCACATACCCTGAAAATGATTACTTTGTTCTTATGTTAACGTTTGTCTGAATTTTTAAGGATTTATTATGATTTTGTTTTTGATCAATTTGGGTGAAATCTATGCTGTTTAGTAGCTACGCCTTACTTTTCTTCTACACATTGTTTTGCACACTCTGGTTTGTTGTGCTGTTTGAACATTACACAATCAGAAATTAGAAATGTAAATATTATCTGTCTCAATATCAGGGTTACTGTTAAAAGTAAATTTCAGGCTTGTCAGGATCTTGGTTGAAATGATGGTTTCAGGAGTCAGGTTGCGGTTGAAATAGAATGCTTTAATAAAGTTCTCCTTGTTATGATTACAGGGTCATCTCATAACAAGGCATGTAAGACGTGTTGTGGCAAATGCCCCGAATGCTCTTATGGATCTGGGTTATATAGCCTTTGCATTGTTGTTCACACATACCTTCTAGAAGGTTCTACAAGGTCCCCTCAACTCGTGACTTGTCTCATGTGAGAACATGCGCCGGTCACCTCAACCTCTTATCTACGTAGGTTACTATCTCTTAATGTTCTAACCTTGATTGTCTGCCTATATGATCCATACTCCTTAGTGCACTCCTTTCTGAATAACTCAGTACCCCTATCTGTCTAATGTCCTGTCAGTAAAATGTCTTGTTCTATTAGTCTGAATGGCATCTCCATGTATTAGACCTGTGATGGAATTACAGTCTAACCTACAATAGTTCATATAGTTATAAGCAGTCTAATATATAACAGAGTTATAAGTCCTAAGCCATAAGCTAATGCTTTATGCTGATGTTATAATATAAGAACTGTAAGGGTTCTCTCTCTCCCCTACGTTATCCTTTGGCCTTGCATCCTTCGTCTCCTCTCCTAAAGGAAAGTCTTATCTTGACCCCGAACATGTTCCCTGTCTGTCTACATGTCCTAGAATCCTACAACAGGCCCTTAACTATAGCCATATAACACTTTCTAATAGTAATACCATTCTAAACTGTTCAAACTGTATTTAAACATGATTATATAGAATATACTTATCAACATTACTATGTCTAGTGCTACTTAAAGTATTTTACTTGCTTGTCACATCTTTCCAGCAGGGAATGGTGGATTGCAATGGTTACATGCTGCCCAGATCATCCACTTGGCATATGCATGTGTTATAAAATGAACAAACACGTTTTAGTCTAACCTACTTGCATGGCACTGACATTTGCCTTGTCCAAAATGCACCTGTTCAACACATGGGTGCTTATTTATAGTAATACTATATCAAAACATCTGCATTACCGACCTCAAGACATGTTCTATTTAAAAAGATGCAGTAGGTAATAGAACACAGGTCACTGGCATGAAAGGTTCAACAGCTGTTAATAGGAAGAATGTTATCCACTAAGATTTTGACTGCTATGATTAGTTTCCCTGTAATTGAAACAAACCTCAACATTTACATTAATGACGATTGTCATTTCAGGTGTTGAAAAGAACAGATACACTTCTATTTATTTTAATGAGAAAAGGTGAATTCAGTAAATTATGTTTGTATTTCCTAAATAATTACAAAGTTAACTGAGTTTCCCCTTTCCTCTATGGATTAACCTTCAGAATAGAGAAACAGATTTACTTTATGTGATTGGGGCTGTGAATTTAGATCGGCACATGCCCTGGGGCCTCATGTATAAAAGATTGCGCAGCTTACATACCAAAAGATGGCGTACGGCCAAAACTGGAAAAGTACGTACACACAGAAAAATTCACATGTATAAAAACTGTCGTACGCCAGGTCCTGCGCATCTTTCCTTTATAAATCACAACCAACGTGAGATTGAACGCACGTGAACGAGCCACTGACCCCGCCTTGCCTCCTCCCATAAATTAATATGCAGATAGCCTATATATGCCATTTCTTTGCCTGAATTACAATGGCTAAACACGCAAAAAA
>JACXGM010033724.1:0-12190 GCA_016801145.1 Umbra pygmaea
ACAGTTCATAAAGTCACATCCATACTGTACGGACCAAAGAACCTGCAACGAAGTTCATAAAGTCACGTCCATACTTTACGGACCAAAGAACCTGCAACACAGTTCATAAAGTCACATCCATACTGTACAGACCAAAGAACCTACAACACAGTTCATAAAGTCACATCCATACTGTACGGCCCAAAGAACCTGCAACACAGTTCATAAAGTCACATCCATACTGTACAGACCAAAGAACCTACAACACAGTTCATAAAGTCACGTCCATACTGTACGGACCAAAGAACCTACAACACAGTTCATAAAGTCACGTCTATACTGTACGGACCAAAGAACCTGCAACACAGTTCATAAATTCATGTCCATACTGTACGGACCAAAGAACCCACAACACAGTTCATAAAGTCACGTCCATACTGTACGGACCAAAGAACCCACAACACAGTTCATAAAGTCACGTCCATACTGTACTGCCCAAAAATCCTACAACACAGTTCATAAAGTCACGTCCATACTGTACGGACCAAAGAACTTGCAACACAGTTCATAAAGATCACGTCCAAACAAAATACTCTATAAGAACAGTAAATGTTCCCGTTAACACACAGAGCTGAAAATGCCTTGTGATGGACATCTACTGTGTTTATAATACATTTTCTGTTATTGTCTTGTCTGTAAAATAATTGAAGGATTACTGGCAGCAAATTACCAGTTTTTTACAGTTTTCTCTCAGATATCTTTTACAGTGTATAGGCTACTTGTTTACTGACATAAGGCAAGAAAAGACAGTATTATTTATATATTATTTATTTAAATACTCTCATTTATACATTGACAGACATTAGGCATCACTTACTGTATAAACACTTGTGGACACAGTTATGAAAAAACTGAGGGCAGAAAACAAATCTTCCTACTGACTCTGAAAAACACCAAAAAGACAGATGCCCAGGGTCTCTGCTCGTCTGTGTGAACGTGTCTTAGGCATGCTTCAAGGAGGCATGAGGACTGTAGATGTGGCCAGGACAATAAACTGCAATGTCTGTACTGTGAGATGCCTAAGACAGTGCTACAGGAAGGATACTTAAGGGATATAGGAAGGACAGCTGATCATCCTCACAGTGGCAGACCACACGTAGCAACACCTGCACATGATCAGTACATCCAAACATCACACCTGCAGGACAGGTACAGGATGAAAACAACAACTGCCCAAGTTCCAGCAGGAACGCAAAATCCCTCCATCAGGGCTCAGACTGTCTGCAATAGGCTGAGAGAGTTACTGAGGGCCTGTAGGTCTGTTGTAAGGCAGGTCCTCACCAGACATCACTGGCAACAATGTTGCCTAAGGGCACAAACCCACGTTTGCTGGACCAGACAGGACTGGTAAAATGTACTCTTTACTGACGAGTCGCGGGTTTGTCTCACCAGGATTGATGGTCGGACTCGCGTTTATTATCGAAGGAATGAGCGTTACAATAAGTCCTGCACTCTGGAGCGCAATCAATTTTGGAAGTGGAGGGTCCGTTATGATCTGGGGCGATGTGTCACAGCATCATCGGACTGAGCTTGTTGTCATTGCAGGCAATCTCAGTGCTGTGCGTTACAGGGAAAACATCTTCCTTCATGTGGAACCCTTCCTGCAGGCTCATCCTGACATGACCCTCCAGCATGAGAATTCTACAAGCCATACTGCTTGTTCTGTGTGTTATTTCCTGCAAGATAAGAATGTCAGTGTTCTGCCACGGAGAGCCCGGATCTCAATCCTATTGAGCAAGTCTGGGACCTGTTGGATCGGAGGGTGAGTGCCAGGGCCATACTTCCCAGAAATTTCAGAAACTTGCAGGTGCCTTTGGTGGGAGAGTGAAAAAACTGGCAAATAAGACTCATCTTTTACCAGTAAAAGTTGTCTGGGTTTTTTAAAACATACGTTAGAGATGTCAGGCAAGTGAGATGAGTTTGCTTGTCAGTCTTTTTTAATTAAACGATAATTGTTGCTTAAATATCTCTTAGAGCTACAGTAGCAGGCAAGTAATATGAGACAGGGGGCCTGTGTGTTAACTCCCTATTAAGCTTGCCTGTCAGATTAAACTTACACTTAAAACAAAAAAAATTCTAATACATGCCTCAGGGCTGGCAGTGATTATGCCTCTACAACCCCTCTGGATGGGGCATAGTTTACTACAATACAGGCTTCATTTGTTTGGATAGAGGACGAGTATCAATCTGCATTCTACGCTGAGGTACTGCTGATATACAGTATGGAATGCCCCATCTAATCTCTCTGGTATCCTGTTAAATCCTAGAATGATGACCTAGGTCAACTGGAGTCCTTGGAACACAACGCAGAACTACTCGGCTTGACAACGATCATGTCCAAAGCCACTGTCCCCGCCGACAGCCCACCTGGCTGTCCTTGTTCCTACAGTGCCTTGTGAAAGTATTCGGCACCCTTGAACATTTCAACCTTTTGCCAAATTTCAGGCTTAAAGATATAAACATAAAGATATAAAACTGTAATTTTTTGTGAAGAAGCAACAACAAGTGGGACATAATCATGAAGTGGAAAAAAATTTATTGGATGTTTCAAACTTTTTAACAAATAAAAAACTGACGAATTGGGCGAGCAAAATTATTCAGCCCCTTTACTTTCAGTGCAGCAAACTCTCTCCAGAAGTTCAGTGAGGATCTCTGAATGATCCAATGTTGACCTAAATGACTAATGATGATAAATTGAATCCACCTGTGTGTAATCAAGTCTCCGTATAAATGCACCTGCTCTGTGATAGTCTCAGAGGTCTGTTGAAAGCACAGTGTGCATCATGAAGAACAAAGAACACACCAGGCAGGTTCAAGATACTGTTGTGGAGAAGTTTAAAGCCGGATTTGGATACAGAAAGATTTCTAAAGCTTTAAACATCCCAAGGAGCACTGTGCAAGTGATAATATTGAAATGGAAGGAGTATCAGACCACTGCAACTCTACCAAGACCCGGCCGTCCCTCTAAACTTTCAGCTCATACAAGGAGAAGACTGATCAGAGATGCAGCCAAGAGGCCCATGATCACTCTGGATGAACTGCAGAGATCTACAGCTGAGGTGGGCGAGTCTGTCCATAGGACAACAATCAGTCGTATACTGCACAAATCTGGCCTTTATGGAAGAGTGTCAAGACAAAAGCCATTTCTGAAAGATATCCATAAAAAGTGTTGTTTAAAGTTTGCCACAAGCCACCTGGGAGACACACCAAACATGTGGAAGAAGGTGCTCTGGTCAGATGAAACCAAAATGGAAATTTTGGCAACAATTTTGGCAACAATGCCAAAATAGGACAACAATCAGTCGTTTACTGCACAAATCTGGCCTTTATGGAAGAGTGGCAAGACAAAAGCCATTTCTGAAAGATATCCATAAAAAGTATCTGTAACGGCTTAGGTGTAGAGACAGGCGCGAGGTAGTGATAATCCAATAACTTTTATTTCCATACAAAATAATACAGCCTCGTGGGGCAAAACAAGTCTTCTACCAAAGATCAGAATACATAGAACAGGTACCACGTAGACGCCACAGTAAAACATTGACCGACAAGAGACAAGGGGAGAACAACCAGGTTAAATACTAAGAGACTAATTGCTAACAAAAGACATCTGTGACTACAATCTGACTTAACACCCAATCAAAACAAGACCCAAATTACCTGAACAAGACACAAGAGGGAGGCATAAACACACAAACGGAGGGAGCACAAAGACAATACAGAAAAACCCCAACCCATGTGTGACAGAATCCCCCCCCTACAGCCCACAACACCGAGGTGGGCTAAACAAGGGGTGATGAGAGCGGCAGGCCGAGAACCCAGGACTACTCAAACCAGGCGGCGGCCAGGGGCAAGGCCGTTCAAGAGGCCAGGGGCAAGGCAGTTAAAGCGGCCAGGGACAAGGGAGTCCAGGGGGCGGCTGCGGGCCTGGAGGGACAGAGAGGGGACCAGGGTCTGAAGGGACAGAGAGAGGACCAGGGTCTGGAGGGACAGAGAGGGGGCCTGGGTCAGGAGGGACTGAGAGGGGGCCTGGGTCAGGAAGAACTGAGAGGGGGCCTGGGTCAGGAGGGACTGAGAGGGGCCCTGGGTCAGGAGGGACTGAGAGGGGCCCTGGGTCATAAGGTACAGAGGTAGGCAATGTCACTGGAACAGACAGGTCAGGAGACCAAAGAACAGGCAGTTCAAGGGGCCCGGGTAAAGGCAGTTCCGGCAGACCGGGGAAAGGCAGCTCAGGTGGCCAGGGCAGCAGGGTGTCTGGGAGGTCCAGAGGTGGCGTCAGCGACGGGGGTCCGGACGGGGATCCGGACGTCAGCGACGGGGGTCCGGACGTCAGCGACGGGGGTCCGGACGGGTGTCCAGACGGGGGTACGGACGTCAGCGGCGGCTAAGTCGTAGGGACGGACTCCTCCCAGGAGGCGTCGTCCTCAAATCCTGGCGGTGGAGGGAGGAGTAGGACCTCCAGGTCCGTGGCCAGTAGGGGCTCAGGCGTGGGGGACGCTGAGCAGACTGCTGGAGGCTGAGGCAGTGGGCAGACTGCAGGTGGAGGCAGTGGTGCAGAAGGCGGCCCGTCGGCCATCTTGTAGAATGGGGCCGTGAGCAGGTCCTCCAGGGCCTCCTCCTGGACGAGACTGCCAAAGAGGGGTGCGGAGTCCCTACCCCACCCCTCATAGCCCCCCCCTAAAATTTTCTTGGGGAGATTGTCGGACCCCATGGGAAAAGGGGCCCTAGCACTTTGACGGGGAGCTCAAGCCTGAGCGCTACTACCCTGGACCAAAGGGCTAGGGGCTGTCACAGAAACCCTGGGGACAGGAACTGGGGCTCTAACCAAGCCTAGACGGGGCATAGGGTCCCTACTGTGTGAAAGAAGGGGAGCCCGAGGGAACGTGGCAGTAACAGGGGAAGAAACGGGGGTAGAAACTCGTGCCCTAACTAGGGCAGAAACTGGGGTGCTAGGGGGTGTGACACTCAGACGGGGAGCCCTGAACTGTGGACCACTGCCCTGAACCTGAGAGCCAGCCCTAGCACTGGTGAAGCTAGCTGGCATAACCTGGGAGCTAACCTGAGGACTGAGTGTGCTAGCCTGGGAAATAACACAGCTAGTATCGGAGCTACTTAACTTAGCCTGTGAGCTAGAGGGGTGGCTAGGTGAGCTAGCCCTCAGACGGGGGGCCCTGGGTGACGGACCACTGCCCTGAACCTGAGAGCTATGGTAGGAGCTAGCCTGGGACCTGAGTAAGCTAGCCTGGGGAATGACACAGCTAGCCTCGGAGCAGAAAAACCTACGAGTAGTAGTGGGTGTGGTACCTGAGGTAGATAGTGAGCTGGCAGAGGGAATGTGAAGGCTAGGAGCAAACCCTATCAGGCGGGGAGCCGTAGCATGTCGGCATTCACCCTGTACCTTTGCGCTAGGTAAGTTCCAGTCCTCCTCGTCTCTGACACAACACTCCACCTCCTCGTCCTCCTCGTCCCACAAGCACAAGTCCTCTGCATCGTAGCCATCCTCCTCCAGCCAGCTACCTCCGAAATAAGCTATTCCCTCAGTGTCGTACTCCACATCTTAGTATTTAACCTCCACAACCAGGTTAAATACTAAGAGACTAATTGCTAACAAAAGACATCTGTGACTACAACCTGACTTAACACCCAATCAAAACAAGACCCAAATTACCTGAACAAGACACAAGAGGGAGGCATAAACACACAAACGGAGGGAGCACAGAGACAATACAAAAAAAAACAACCCATGTGTGACAGTATCATTTAAAGTTTGCCACAAGCCACCTGGGAGACACACCAAACATGTGGAAGAAGGTGCTCTGGTCAGATGAAACCAAAATGGAAATTTTGGCAACAATGAAAAACATTATGTTTGGCGTAAAAGCAACATTATCAACATTAATTATCATATCTCCGGGACACTGAGTGCAATTATTTAATGACTAAATGCATTAAAATATACAACACTGTCTGTCAAAGCACTTTGTGAGAACTGCTGTTGTAAAAACGGCTTTATAAAATAGATTTCATTGATTGATTGATGTACAGACTTTTTGGCAGTATGGTTGTTACTGACACAAACCAGACCTTCATTTTAATTGTTCTGTGTCTACAGACGTGACCCAGTTGTTTGTTCTAAATATTCCAGTGCCATGGTGACTGAAGTATTTAGAACACCTAATCATGAGGTAAAAGGGTCAAACTATTTACATATGATAACACACGAGATATGACTACAGGTCTTTTCCATCATGACTAGGCGTTCTCTATATCTGGAATTAATGTCCACCCAACCGTCCCATATATAAGATATTTGTTTCCAATCTAGAACTCACTTCTATCCAATCGGAAACAGGTATTCAACAATACTGTGGTAAAATGTCATCGATACTCTCGTGTCATAATTATAATGAGTAAACTGCACTTGAATTTTAGACAGAACAATCAACAACCTAAACCTGAGACAGGGAATCATCCTGATTTGAATCTGATGTGTGTGGACATGTGAGTTTGTAAAAATCAAAACTTCAATGTCAGACGTGAAATGTCAGGACTCACTCCTTCATTTCGATAGCCTGGCCTTTATCTGCCTTCTTCTTCATTCCGTTCAGTAGGTTAGAAGAGTGCTGCTTCATGATGCCAAACATCTACAGGAGGGGTTATAACATGCTTATTAAGCCTTTTTAACAACATGATATTCCATTCAGAAGGTTAGAAGAGTGCTGCTTCATGATGCCAAACATCTACAGGAGGGGTTATAACATGCTTATTAAGCCTTTATGACAACATGATATTCCATTCAGAAGGTTATCTACAGGAGGGGATGGAGGTTATAACACATTTTTTAAATGTCCATAATGAGTATAAAACAAGCTTAACTTTGTTTTTAAGAAGATAAGGAAACAGAGAAGGGGTAGTTCATAAATGGAAGAAAAGAGAGATGCTTCTACCTCTTTAAGTCTTCCTGAGGTGAAAGAAGGAGAGAGGATACTGCGAATGCGTCTCCAAGTATCGTCCTCAGCGATGTTTACGGCATCATACAGCTCGCCGTTCAGACGGAAGTTCTAAAATGAATAAATCGTCAACACTCACAAACCGTGTACGTGCTTGGGTCTCCAGTATACAAACATATCAAAGTGTTGGTCACAGACATCTTTAACTCCTCTCTCGCACAGGCAGTGGGTCTCCAGTATACAAACATATCAAAGTGTTGGTCACAGACATCTTTAACTCCTCTCTCGCACAGGCAGTGGTTCCGACCTGCTCGAAAACATCCACCATCATCCCCTATACAAAGAAAAGGAAGGCGATGGAGCTGAATGGCTACAGTCGTTTCATCATTAAATGCTTCGAGAAGCTAGATAACGATCACATTGTCTCCTCACATCCCAACATACTAGACCGTCTTTAATTTGACCACCGCCCGACAGATCCACGGACGATGCCATCGCCACAGCAATGCACACCAATCTCACTCACCTAGACAATAGGGACACATATGTGCGGAGGCTGTTCATTGCCTACAACTCAGCCTTCAACTTCATATTGCCCTCTCTGCTTTTTTACAAAGTTCACCGCTCTGGGCCTACATCCCTCTATCTCCACCTGGTTCTGTTCACTCTCAGGAGGCGGAAGAAATTTGACCTGTTTCAGAGAGCTCTCGCAGTGTTCTGAAGGGGCACCGTCAAGAGTATACTGACAGGATGCATCACTGTCTGGTACGGGAACACCAAAGTGTGTCTGACCACGTGGCTCTACGAAGAGTTTAACGCTCAGCTGAACGTGTTATTGGGTCCTCACTGTAACCGCTGGAAAACACGCATAACATCATGTGCCAAAGGAAAGCAAAGAAGGTCATTGCTGATGCCAACCATCCGAGCCACAGTCTGTTCCGACCCATCAGGTTCACCAGTAAAGGAGCATCCTGTCTAAAACAGTCAGGTTGTGCAACGGCTTTTTCCTCCAAGGCCATCAGACTGCTTAATGGTACACATTAAAAGACATGATATAGGATCACGACAGGTCATATGCACATTCAACTTGCATTACGATCACCACACGGTATAATGTTGTTGTATGAGTATCCATTGACTGCTTCTATGGACGCTGTAGTAGTGTTGTTTTTGGTGGCCTGGTTTAATTTTAGTTTTAGTCTAGTTTTAGTCACGTTCATACTCTTTTTAGTCTAGTCAAGTTTCAGTCGACTAAAGGTCTGAGCATTTTAGTCTTATTTTAGTCAAAATAATCCATGAATATTTTAGTTTAGTTTTAGTCGACGAAAACTGATGACATTTAGTCTAGTTTTATAGAATGAAAATTGTATTCTATTTAAATTCTATTTAACCCAGTCAATATAGTATAAGTATCTAGTAGTAGTTCCAAATATTTTGCAAAAATTATAAATCTGAACAAGAATACTTACTGTATTTATCATTTTAAATATTTTATCTTACTTTAAGAATTATTTACAAATTACGTTAGACTTTTTACCTTGTTTTTGTCTTATTTTCAGACATTGAGGAAGTCATATTATGTCAGTGCACTGGCAGTTTTTGCAGTAAGGTCAGTGGTGGAATTTCTACCTGCCAGCTGTGAGACTTTGTAAAAAAGTGCTAAGAATGTAGTGTCGAATTGGCGGTTGGTGCTGGTAGTCAGGGTGGGCACCGCGGGGTGCTGTGTGTGCATGACCAGTGTGTTCGTTCTTTGAGTGACAGCGACTCACAAGCAACCGCAGTGGAGTGGGAGAGGCACTTCAGATGTGTTCATGATGACGGAACGTTGTTTGCACAGTGTGACAATTCTATTCTTTGATGAAATGTGTAGAAGAAAGAAACTGAAAGTGGTATCGATCCTATTGACTCTAGTAACAAACTTTTTGGGATCGGTCCGCCCACCTCTACAGGAAACAGAAATACTGCAAAATAATAATAATAATAATGCGACACTAAACGAGACTAAATAACGTTATACAATTTTGTCTGTCTCATTTTGGTCAACGAAAATGAATAGACATTTTAGCATAGTTTTTATCTTTAAAAACACATTTAGTCTAATTTTTATTCGTCAACGATATTGCATAATACATTGAATTATAGTCATCGTCACATGACCAGCATTTACGTTGCGTCTCGTCTCCTTTTCGTCATGTGATAAAGGTTTGTTGACAACGATATTTAGTCATAATTTTTGTTGACAAAATCAATACTACACTGTAGCCTGCTGTAACTGATGCTAGTCGTCAACTGCGTTCCTTTTAATGTCCCTGGACTGGAGACATGATCATTCTATAATCCACTCTTTATCAAGTAGTATCCTACGGTCTCTGCTTACTGTTTACATGTACTTACATGTACATACTTGTCTATGTATTTAACTTAATTTCTGGTCCCCTTCAAATATCATGTTGCTATTGATAGAGATGGTGTTCATTTTCTGTTTGTAATGTACATCTTTCAGTTCAGACTCAATGCTGATGCTGCTCTCGGCAGAATCAGAATTTGTGCCCCCTGGTGTCGCGTCATTGAAAGTATACAATTCTACTTATTGCTAGAATATACTGGGAAACAACCCGTTGTTTGTTTTTCAGGTCTTGATTGTATAGGGGCCTATGGTTTCCGCATTGCAGAAAACATGGACGGAATCGCGGAATCTATCAATAAAAACGGAATTTACTTATAACACAGAATCTCGCGGAATTTGCATATTTTCGAGCAATATATTTATATTTTTTCTATAATCCAAATATATTCCAGTAATATTAAAAACTGTCATTGAGTTTATCCTAATACAAAAGGCAGAAAACATGGAAGTTAATTTGCGCTCTATATATAGGCTATATGCAGTGTGATTCTCTACCGAATATGGCCAGCATGCACTCCGTCATATTGTTTAAACAAATTCTCTGACGGTCTTGCTAATCAGGCAGCTCGCACTCAAGGAGAGCAAGGTCTAAATAGCGGGACTGCTGCTGAATGTTATGGCTTTGTCCACACGATTGCGCTTGATACAACTTCTTAAAATAATGTTTATAAATATACAGGTCCTTCTCAAGAAATTAGCATATTGTGATAAAGTTCATTATTTTCCATAATGTTATGATAAAAATTAAACTTTCATATATTTTAGATTCATTGCACACCAACTGAAATATTTCAGGTCATTTATTGTTTTAATACTGATGATTTTGGCATACAGCTCATGAAAACCCAAAATTCCTATCTCGAAGAATTAGCATATCATGAAAAGGGTCTCTAAACGAGCTATTAACCTAATCATCTGAATCAACTAATTAACTCTAAACACCTGCAAAAGATTCCTCAGGCTTTTAAAAACTCCCAGCCTGTTTCATTACTCAAAACCGCAATCATGGGTAAGACCTGCCTGCTGTCCAGAAGGCCATCATTGACACCCTCAAGCAAGAGGGTAAGACACAGAAAGAACTTTCTAACAAATAGGCTGCTCCCAGAGTGCTGTATCAAGGCACCTCAGTGGGAAGTCTGTGGGAAGGAAAAAGTGTGGCAAAAAACGCTGCACATTGACAAGAGGGGACCGGACCCTGAGGAAGACTGTGGAGAAGGACCGATTCCAGACCTTGGATGGACTGCGGAACCAGTGGACTGAGTCTGGAGTACAAACATCCAGAGCCACTGTGCACAGGCGTGTGCAGGAAATGGGCTACAGGTGCCGCATTCCCCAGGTCAAGCCACTTTTGAACCAGAAACAGCGGCAGAAGCGCCTGACCTGTGCTACAGAGAAGCAGCACAACAAAACAACAACAAATTTCCTATCTCAAAGAATTTGCATATTTCATCTGACCAATAAAAGTAGTGTTTGTAATACAAAAAAAAGAAAAAACCTTCAAATAATTATGTTCAGTTATGCACTCAATACTTGGTCGGGAATCCTTTTGCAGAAATGACTGCTTCAATGCGGCGTGGCATGGAGCCAATCAGCCTGTGGCACTGCTGAGGTGTGATGGAGGCCCAGGATGCTTCGATAGCGGCCTTAAGCTCATCCAAAGTGTTGGGTCTTGCGTCTCTCAACTTCCTCTTTACAATATCCCACAGATTCTCTATGGGGTTCAGGTCAGGAGAGTTGGCAGGCCAATTGAGCACAGTAATACCATGGTCAGTAAACCATTTACCTGTGGTTTTGGCACTGTGAGCAGGTGCCAGGTCGTGCTGAAAAATGAAATCTTCATTTCCATTAGGCTTTTCAGCAGGTGGAAGCATGAAATGCTCCAAAATATCCTGATAGCTAGCTGCATTGACCCTACCCTTGATAAAACACAGTGGACCAACACCAGCAGCTGACATGGCACCCCAGACCCTCACTGACTGTGGGTACTTGACACTGGACTTCAGGCATTTTGGCATTTCCTTCTCCCCAGTCTTCCTCCAGAATCTGGCACCTTGATTTCCGAATGACATGCAAAATTTGTTGTTGTTTTGTTGTGCTGCTTCTCTGTAGCACAGGTCAGGCGCTTCTGCCGCTGTTTCTGGTTCAAAAGTGGCTTGACCTGGGGAATGCGGCACCTGTAGCCCATTTCCTCCACACGCCTGTGCAGGGTGGTTCTGGATGTTTGTACTCCAGACTCAGTCCACTGGTTCCGCAGTTCATCCAAGGTCTGGAATCGGTCCTTCTCCACAATCTTCCTCAGGGTCCGGTCACCTCTTGTCAATGTGCAGCGTTTTTTGCCACACTTTTTCCTTCCCACAGACTTCCCACTGAGGTGCCTTGATACAGCACTCTGGGAACAGCCTATTTGTTCAGAAATTTCTTTCTGTGTCTTACCCTCTTGCTTGAGGGTGTCAATGATGGCCTTCTGGACAGCAGGCAGGTCTTACCCATGATTGCGGTTTTGAGTAATGAAACAGGCTGGGAGTTTTTTAAAAGCCTCAGGAATCTTTTGCAGGTGTTTAGAGTTAATTAGTTGATTCAGATGATTAGGTTAATAGATCGTTTAGAGACCCTTTTCATGATATGCTAAATCTTTGAGATAGGAATTTTGGGTTTTCATGAGCTGTATGCCAAAATCATCAGTATTAAAACAATAAATGACCTGAAATATTTCAGTTGGTGTGCAATGAATCTAAAATATATGAAAGTTTAATTTTTATCATTACATTATGGAAAATAATGAACTTTATCACAATAT
>JACXGM010033725.1:0-12189 GCA_016801145.1 Umbra pygmaea
ATAATAATAATAATAATAATAATATATATGTCGGATAATAGTATGTGTTCCTTGCCAAAGGCAAGAACACTTAATAATATATATGTCGGATAATAGTATGTGTTCCTTGCCAAAGGCAAGAACACTTAATAATAATAATATATATGTCGGATAGAAGTATGTGTTCCTTGCCAAAGGCAAGAACACTTAATAATAATACTAACAATAACAATAGGTTTCCTCCTATCGGAGGAATCCTAAAAATGTATCCAAGTCGATTTAATAAATTCTTTCAGTGGTTTCTTAACTTTTAGAAGTTTTAAACAAAATCAAATATTTGAATGTTGTCAAAATATAAATGGTTCTGACAACCCAATTTTTTGTAGTGAGTGCACCTTTGGACCAGATAAGAAAAAAATAAGTGCCATTACATTTAAATGGCAAAAAATAAATAATTACTTCTGTGTTGTCATGGTTCCTCCTTGGAAAGTGGGGCAAAACGAACGCTATAAATATACAGACACTGGAACACAGGAACACGCAACAGGTTACATTGATCTACAAGAGACAAGACCAAACACTAAACCTAAATACACTCACTAACGAGACACAATAGGAAACACCTGGGCATAGGGATTAACATAAAGAGATCCATTGGGTACATGTAAGACCAGGGAGTTACTCACAATGACATCACAAACCAACAAGAAAAAATACACGAAACAAACACAAGGGGGAGCCAAACACAAGACCATACATAGGGGAGAAACCATAACCTTGAGACACACATACAGGGCAGTACACTGAGGACACATGAGGTAATAACACTAACTAACTAAACCACCGTATAAACACTGAAAGGAACCAAGGAGACATAACAAAAGAGACATAACCAAAGGGAGTCCATCAAAAGGCTCTCTCTCGCAGCCCTCCCTGGGCTGGATGTGACAGAAGCCCCCTCCAAAAGCCCACAACACCGGGGTGGGCTAACCAAGAGGGACCGGGGCAAGAAAGGCAGAGGGACCGGGGCAAGAAGGGCAGAGGGACCGGGGCAAGAAAGGCAGAGGGCGGCCCGGGGTCATGAGGGACAGAGGGCGGCCCGGGGTCATGAGAGACAGAGGGCGGTCCGGGGTCATGAGGGACAGAGGGCGGTCCGGGGTCATGAGGGACAGAGGGCGGCCCTGGGTCAGGAGGGACAGAGAGGGGCCCTGGGTCAGGAGGGACAGAGAGGGGCCCTGGGTCAGGAGGGACAGAGAGGGGCCCTGGGTCAGGAGGGACAGAGAGGGGCCCTGGGTCAGGAGGGACAGAGAGGGGCCCTGGGGTAGGAGGGACAGAGAGGGGCCCTGGGGCAGGAGGGACAGAGAGGGGCCCTGGGGCAGGAGAGACAGAGAGGGGCCCTGGGTCAGGAGGGACTGGCACAGGGACAGGGGCAGGCAATGGCATGCGGACAGGCAATGGCACTGGGACAAGGGCAGGCAGTTCAGGTGACCAGGGGACAGGCAGTTCAGGAGGCCAGGGGACAGGTAGTTCAGGAGGCCAGGGTACAGGTAGTTCAGGAGGCCAGGGGACAGGTAGTTCAGGAGGCCATGGCGGTAGGGGGTCTGGGAGCCCTGGCGGTGGTGTCAGCAACGGGGGTCTGGACGGGGGTCCAGGCGTCAGCGACGGGGGTCCGGACAGGGGTCCAGATGTCAGCGACGGGGGTCCGGACTTTAGTGACGGGGGTCCGGACGGGGGTCCGGACATCAGCGAAGGGGGTCCAGACGGGGGTCCGGACATCAGCGACGGGGGTCTGGACTTCAGCGACGGGGGTCCGGACGGGGGTCCGGAGATCAGCGACGGGGGACCAGAATTTAGTGACGGGGGTCCGGACGGGGGTCCGGACAGGGGTCCTGAGATCATCGGCGTTGGCGAAGGGGGTCCGGAGATCAGCGGCATCGTCGACAGGGGTCCGGAGATCAGCGGTGTCGACGACGGGGGTCCGGAGGTCACCGGTGGCTGAGCGCAGACTGCCGGTGGAGATCGTGGTGGTGGGCAGACTGCCGGTGGACACCGTGGCGGTGGGCAGACTGCTGCCGGAGGCTCTGGCGGTGGGCAGACTGCTGCCGGAGGCGCTGGCGCTGATAGACTGCTGCCGGAGGCGCTGGTGGTGGGCAGGCTGCTGCCGGAGGCGCTGGTGGTGGGCAGGCTGCTGCCGGAGGCTCTGGGCAGCCTGCTGTTAGCTGGGCGCAGGCTGCTAGTAGCCAGGTGCCGGCTGCTGGTAGCTGTGGCGGCGAGGCGGCCATCTTGCAGAGAGAGCTACCGGAGCTAGCCTGCCTACTAGGGGATCTAACTCTCAGACGGGGGGTCGTGGGTTGTGGACACCTGCCCTGAACCTGAGAGCTAGGGGTTGTAGCCTGAAAGCTAGCTGGGGTGCTCACACTAGCCTGAGCATGAAGCGGGTATCTCAAGTTAATGGGGGAGCTAACATGATGGCGAGGCTTGCTAGTCGAGGAGCTAACAGGGGTTTTGCTACCCTGCAGGCTTGGGCAGCTAACATGAAAGTGGGAAACCCTACCGGAGAATGGGTTTTCCTCTCCACTCGGGGGGGTCTCTCACTCATCCTCCTCCTTCTCACTGTCCCAGTCTTCAGCCTCCTCCGTACTGCCGTCAAAGGCTTCCACCTCCTGCCAGCCATGACAGAAATAGACTACTCCCTCGGAGTCGTACTGCGCATCATCCAGAAAACAGCCCAGCGCCCACGCCTGTTCCATGATCTGGCGATTGAGCCGGTCGATGTCCCCACCGACGTTTCCTCCTTTGGGAAGGTGAGGAAGGTTCTTCTTGGAGTCGGGGTTGCGCCTTCGCTGTCTCATTGTAAGGTTGATCAATCTGTTACGGTTCCTCCTTGGAAAGGGATTTAGAGATCAGGGTTTTCAATAATCCAATAAGTTTATTTATAGGATTCAAAGAAACACTGCCACTTGGGGCAAAACGAACGCTATAAATACACAGACACTGGAACACAGGAACACGCAACAGGTTACATTGATATACAAGAGATCTACAAGACCAAGCACTAAACCTAAATACACTCACTAACGAGACACAATGGGAAACACCTGGGCATAGGGATTAACATAAAGAGATCCATTGGGTACACGGAGACATGTGACAAGACCAGGGAGTTACTCACAATGACATCACAAACCAACAAGAACAAATACACGAAACAAACACAAGGGGGAACCAAACACAAGACCATAGATAGGGGATAAACCATAACCTTGAGTCACACATACAGGGCAGTACACTGAGGACACATGAGGTAATAACACTAACTAACTAAACCATCGTATAAACACTGAAAGGTACCAAGGAGACATAACAAAAGAGACATAACCAAAGGGAGTCCATCAAAAGGCTCTGTCTTGCAGCCCTCCCTGGGCTGGATGTGACATGTATGCTGTAGAGTCTTAACAATTTGCCTGAATTTAGATTTGTGAGAAACATCTTTGTCATAAATTCATCATTACATACTTTCAGCAGTACTGTACTGTGTTATAACCAAGACTACATGGCATAACTAATGTTAACTTGTTACATTATATTTGCCTTCTATGTACAATAATTCGATCTACCTCTAAACCTAAGATTTCTTTGCACTAATTGTACATGTACTTACATCTACCTCGTTCAATTTCTATTGTATTTCAACTGTATTTTTTTATCTTTCGTCTTTATTGTACCCTTCGTGTAATACTTGTGTATTTGTATTTATGTGTAACTCTGTCTGTACTTGCACCTTTTTGCCTTATCTTGGCCAGGTCACCGTTTTAAATGAGAAATTGTTCTCACCGTGCCCACCTGGTTAAATAAAGGTTAAATAAAAATACATAAAAACAATTGAGGTTCCCAACCTGGCACATTCTTTTTCTTTTTAGACTAAAAATAGGACGAATTTTTTAGAAATAAGGCTTTTTTACTTTCTTAAAAATCATTTTTTTAGTGTAGCCTACGGTTTGCAACATAGAGTTTGAAGTACCAAACTAACACTTGTAATTTAGAACATATTATAAACTACCCATTTAAGATATCTTTCAGTTGCCTTTACATTTTTTTTTATGGTTGCACAAAACCAAATGTTAGTTAATATAGCTGGTAAGCTGATAGAAGCATTAGCCTAGCTAACTAGATATGGTTTGAAACATACATTTCAAGTAGCTACCAAAAATGTGTGGGGCGTTGTTTAGGAAATTAATCTCTAAACAATAACCATAGTTGTTTGAATACTCAGCCAGACTGTGGTACAGATGTGGATTGTGTCAAGGTGGCGGAGCCAAGTCTTGGCTAATACAAAATAGTGTTGTGTTTATTTTTCAGAATCACTAGGGTGCGCTTGACTTTTCTTCATCAGTCCTACATGGAGAACAATCTCATGCCTCCCATCAAAAAGAGAGCCGACTCAATCAAGCTGAAGTTACACCTGAAGCATGAGGATTTGCACCGAGTCGTAAACTTCATCAACAACTATGCAGAGGATAATGTAGTCGTATTACCTGGACACCACCCAGGACAGAAAAACTTTGGTGGAAAGCTTTTGCCATCGCATGTGACAAAAGCAGCCATCTGGCGTCTCTAAAAGGAAGCCATGATGACACTAGGTACGTAAAGCATTAGCTACATGTTATTTCATTTAAGCACAAACATTGATCTGACTACATTTATTTCCTTTATATTTTTGTGTTTGTGTATTCCAGGGCAATGTGCAGTTGGGCTGTCTTCATTCAGGAGACTTTGGAAAACATTGGTGCCCCACATCTCAGAGGATCAGAGAGTGTTGTGACAGAGATGCAATGGACATCACTTGCCTTGCCCCTACATCTAACACTGGACAGAAACAATCAGTAAGAATATCGACTCCCATTTCATCCCATTTCATCCCATTCCATCGCTTGGGTGAGTTCCCATTAACAGGCATTTTCAAAGTACATTCATAGCAGTCTCACTGGTCCCTCGTGGGAATCAAACATTTCAAGTTTGTGACCAAGAACACTTCTGCCTAGAGGAACAATGTGTGTTAATATTTCCAGTAAGCTATATGTTTCAAATGTTTATTAATTTAACAGTGTTTTATATGATACAAATAAACAAAAAAATGTATCTACTATTGCTGGTTTACTAGTGACATATTTTAATTATATAATACTTTTTGTTGGTTTTAGTGTACTAAAATGATCAAATGTATTACAAATATACTAATATATGAAATAAGTGGGTAAAATCTAACATAGAACTATACATATTACTATTGAAATAAAATTCCATTTCTTTCTAAGGGTTTCCAAAATTAAACACTTTAGATTTACTAGTTTTTGCTTGAGATTCAGATTGAGTCAATCACCTTATTGCCTTCTTTTGACAGTTGCTTAACAGGTCCTGTCATTCCCTGAGGCAGATGGTTGGGGCTAAGGCTTAGGAGGGTGTGAATGATCTTGAATGAGTGTGAACGAAGGGGACCTCTGTTGGGGTGAAATCTTTAACAAAACTTTGAGGGGATATTTCTCAATTTTGCAATTCCAAATGTGTCAACATTTGAAGCATCATAGCTTTACAAATGTTCCTTCTATTTCAGTGTATGACATACCATTTGAAAGCTTTAAATCTGTAATTTCATAAAATGTAAAAAAAATGACTTTCTGACGATAAGCCTAGATATCTACAGCGGGTCACATTTTGACACGGTCAATGTTTTTTTTACAGTGACTCCTATTGAGTGCATCGTTCTTTCCCTGAATGTATATGTAGACATGCATGTAAGTTCATTTAAAGAAGTCATGTGTAAGCACGGGTTTATTACATAGTCTTTTTTTCTTTATCCATCCTTTACTCTCATGCAGTATTAGAAAAGGTATATCTCACTGGAAACAGATGCAGATTGATAGTGCTAGCCGGCAGTGATGGCTGGTCCTCCTCCACCACAGTGCTTCTGGTTAAGGGCAAGTGTCTGAGCCAGTGACCCAAACCAGTGGTCCCATCAGTGGCTGTCTCTGTGCCTGGTGCCCCGCTGCCTGTCACAGTCACATTTTAATCACAGACCGTAATTAGAGTTTACAGTAATGAATACAAACGACTCCTGGGACTCCACAAGCTGAGAGTCATCAATTATCATTGTTGCTAACTAGCACAGCTCTGATACAGTTTTTCAATTACCTGCCCCCGGTGGAGCCACTCAAGGATGGTCTGGCGTAGATGAAGATAAACGATGCCCCTAACAAGGGATTGTGTGTAAAACAGTTTTCTCATTTCAGTAACATCTTTGACGTGGCAAGCGGTGGTTATTTATTTCAAACAATAGATTGACAGGGAGGTCGGCTAATTGGCGGTACATGTTATTCACAAAGTTCTGATGCGGCTGGTGAAGGGGTTGTTGAAATTGGGAGTTGTGTGAGTCTGTTTGTATGTCTGTAGAATAGAAAAGACTGTTCTTGCCACTCACGTGACATGGTGGTGAAAACAGGTCCTTGAAGTCTCTCTAAGAGAGAAAGGACCTAAAAAATGTATGATAAGGCTGGCAGGCATAAATCAAGAGGAAGATCATGAAATAAATGCTTTTGCATTTAAATTATAGCTTATGCATTTTATATAGGCTCAGTCATTAGGGAATCAGACTTAATCGGAAGAATGTTGGCTCGATTCCTGAATGAGCCAAATGTCATTTTGTCTGGGCAAAGCACATAACTCCAGGAAGAATGTTGCTGTACTTATTGTAAGTTGCTCTGGATAAGAGTGTCTACTAAATGACTAAAATGTTAGACACATTCCAAAGTTTTTCAGGTTGTGTAAATGCCTTAAAGATTAAGCCCATTTGTTGAATTTGGCTCGAAATAAACCAAAATTGCTCTGATAACAATTAAACTACTTTCTCTTTTCAAGTGACAAGTTAAAAAATGCAGAAAGAAAAAGTGATGTATATGGGATAATGATTCCCTACACCAAGAAATCTTTTGTTACACTCTTTGTTTAAAATGCATAAATTACAGTGGGCTCGAAAATTACTGGCACCTCTTACTGGCAACACTTTAAAAACATAAACAATTTAATTATAGAGAGAAACTCAAATTACCAACATGTGAGAAACACTGTACTTTATTATTGTTACAATGGAACCCACACAATAATTGAACACAAAAAACTTCACCAAAATCAATTATTGGCACTCCTTATTCAGTATTGAAAACAGCATGGAGTCTCTTCCTGTAATGTTCGACAATTTTAAGGAACACATTTGGAGGGTTTTTGGACATATTCTATATGCAGATCCCTTTCAAGATCTTTCACAATCTTGGGTTTGGTGCCTCTCCTAGTATGCATCTCTGTTTTGACAACAAACATGCTGATGCTGTATCAGACAAAAATGTAAATAGTTGTTCTCATCTGACCACAGCAACTTCATCCAGTCATAATTCAAATGATGTTTGGCAAACTCCAAGCACTTGCGTCTGTGTCTTATGGTCAGAAAGGGCTTTCTTCTGGCAACATTTCCAAAGCAGTCCTGGTTGTGGAGGTGGTGTCTGATGGTGCTTTTTGAAACGTGGTGACCCCAAGAATCCAAAAAGCCCTGCAATTCTTTTACAGTGATTCTTGTGGATTTTGTTGCTTCTATCACCATCCTCCTCCCTATCTTGGAGGTAAAAATGCATTTGTGTCCTTTACCCCTGAGCTTTTCAACTGTTCCATATCTTTTCAATTTATTTTTTATTTTAATTTACAACAGAAACAACAAAGAAAAATAACAATTGTACAAAGCAACGTAGCCTACAACAAACAAACAAGGACAAAGAGACAGCCAGCCGAACAAAGGGCAAAAAAAGCTGATATAAGAAAACTGAGAAAAAATAAAAAGGAGAAACAGTCAGAAATAGTCAGGCTGTGCTCCTGAGTGGCTAGAAGAGACGCTCCAACCTCCCGCGGGTTGGCTGGACGACCTGGTCCAGCAGTTGACTGCCGAGCTGCGGGGGTCTGCTGTTGCCGCAACAGCGGAGCCTGCCGAAGGTCTACTGCCGTCGCTGGAGCCTGCCGGAGGTCTGCCTTCACCGCCGGAGCCTTTTAGAGGTCCACCGCCGCCGCCGGAGCCTGCCGAAGGTCCACCACCGCCGCCGGAGCCTGCCGGATGTCTACCACTGCTGCCGGAGCCTGCCGGAGGTCTACTGCCGCAGCCTACCGGAGGTCTACCGCCGGAGCCTGCCGGAGGTCTACCGCCAGAGTATATAACAGCTGACGCAGGGGGGCTGTTATTGCTGCTACGCCCGCCGGCAAAACCTCCGCCTTGGGGGTGTTGCCCGAACCTGAGCCTTGCCTTGTCTCCGAACCTGAGCCTTGCCTTGTCCCCAGGCCTGTCCTTGTCCCTGAGCCAGAGCATTTCCTAGTTCCTCCTCCTGTCCCCTTACCTATGCCTGACTCAGTCCTGGTGACTACCCTAGTCTCTGAGCCCTTGTCAGTCACTGTGCCCTTGTCAGTCACTGTGCCCTTGCCTGTCATCGTGCCCTTGCCTGTCACCGTGCCCTTGCCTGTCACCGTGCCCATGCCTGTCACCGTGCCCTTGCCTGTCACCGTGCCCTTGCCTGTCACCGTGCCGTTGCCTGTCACCGTGCCGTTGCCTGTCACCGTGCCCTTGCCTGTCACTGTGCCCTTGCCTGACCATGACCCTTCCCTGGTACCTAACCCTGTCCACGAGCCTGCCCTCGTCCCTGAGCCTGCCCTTATCCCAGAGCCTGCCCTTATCCCAGAGTCTGCCCTTGTTTCAGAGCCTGACCCTAACCCAATGCCTTTGGCAGCTCCTCTCCCAGTGCCATGTCCTGCTCCTCTCCCAGTGCCATGTCCTGCTCCTCTCCCAGTGCCATGTCCTGCTCCTCTCCCAGTGCCATGTCCTGCTCCTCTCCCAGTGCCATGTCCTACTCCTCTCCCAGGGCCATGTCCTACTCCTCTCCCAGGGCCATGTCCTTCTCCTCTCCACGTGCCAGTGTCTGCCCCTGTCACCGTGCCGGTTTTTAACCTAGTCCCTTCTCCAGAGCTTGTCCCCAGGCCTGCGCATACCCCGGTCTCTGTGCCCTTCTCTATGTCTGTCTGTTTGTCTGTGTCTGTTTGTGCTGTGTTCTTGCAGATTCCTGTGTCTGCTGTGGTTCCGGTGCCTGGTCCGCCTTTGCCTTGGCCCTCGACGCCCCCTCGGCCTGGCCGCCTCCCGCGGGGCCATTGATTCTGCCTTTGTCGGCCCGGACTCTGCCTCTGGTGCCGCCTGCCTGGCCTCCGCCTCGGCTTCCGCTTCTACCTTGCTCGGCCGGACCTCCACCTGCCCGGACTCAGCCGTCCGGTTCGTCGCTGCTGCCTCCGTCCCCCGGACCGCCGTTGATTATTCGTCCCTCCGGTCCACTGCTACTGCCTCCGCCCTCCGGCCCGCCGTTGCTGCTTCGTCTTTCCGGCCCGTCGCTGCTGCCTCCATCCTCCGGATCACCGTTGATTCTTCGTCCCTCCGGGCCGCTGTTGCTGCCTCCGCCCTCCGGCCCGCCATGGCTCCATCCTCCAGCCCTGTCTACTTGTCTGCTTCAAACTGGTGTGCCTCCGCCAGCCTGGATTCTGCAGCTGCGGTCTCCTGCCTGGGTCTTCTGCTACCTGGTGTCCTGTGGTATGTCCACCTTTTGGCGCCTCGGGAGCTGCGCCTTGGGGGGGGGGGGGTTCTGTAACGTTTCCTAGTTCCCCTTCCCTGGAAACTGCCACTTCCCTATTCTATTTTTGCTCAGAACTACAATTCCCATTCCCCAGTTCTCCTTCCTGTGGACTACAGCTTCCCTAATCATGCATGTTTCAGAACTACAATTCCCATAGCCCGGACTCAATCAGCCTAATTCTGTACACCTGCTCTCACACCATCTGTATTTCAGCCTCACACACACCATAGCCTCTTTGCAAGGTATTGTGAGAATATATTTTCTCAATTTCTGAGCATTCCCGTTTCTATATTGTTATTCCGGTGTTTGACCTGTGCATTGTTTGTGGATATTTCTGCCCTGGATTTCCCTCTGTTCCTTCGCCTCCATTCTGAGTTGATATTCTGTCCTGATTCCCTGCTCGGATTGAATATATACCTGTTTATTAATAAACGTTGTTATTTTTCTTACACTTGGAGTTAATCATTACAGTGTGCATGTTTGTGTGTGTGTGCATAAGCCTGTCACAAAATGTAGTTAGTTAGTGAGAGTGGGACGCCATAGCAGCGATGCACTGATCCCAGTAGCAGATAAGGAGGAATCCCAGTGACCAGGGCTCCCCGCAACCCCCCGACAGCACAAAGGGCCTAGGACTACATGTCCCGGGGACAGCAATCCCTCATTTACTAGAGAGGTGGCAGGTGAAAACAGCGGCGCTCCACCCCCGCCAAATAGGGCCCAGGAGAAGAGAGGGGACCATTGGCCCCAGGCCCAGGGACACACCACCCACCCCAGACATGAGCAAAAGCCTGAGGCCCCAGGCCCCCGGGTCCAGCATGCACCCCCCCACCAGGAGAACCAAACCCCCCCGACCCACCCCAGGTCAGGCAAGGCGGCCACCAACCCCACGATCCCCCCGATGCCCTGGGGCTCCAGGGGTAGGACACGAGACCACACCCCCCCAGGCAGATTGCAGAGCCCCGAAGCCCACCAACAACCCCCCACCAGGGCCCGACAGTCATGCAGCCCCCGATTCAATCTGCAGGTATGCCGGCACAACCCTAAGCACCGCCGGGCCATCATAGCAGACACCTGCCCCCCCCACAAGGGAGCAGTCCCCAAGGGGCGAGAACCTCGCCCAAAGTCAGATTGGCCCCAGGGCCAGGAAGCAAGGCCACCCAGCCCAGGTTAGAAGCATGTCAACCCCGCAACCCTTCCTCCACAGTAGCAAAGCAGCACCCCACACACACTCCCACCGCCCCCCCAAGGAGAGGGACAGCAGCGACCCCACGACAGCGGCAAAAGCCCTCCAGCCCCCAGGACCCATCCACCAACCGCACGGAACCCAAAGCTGTGAGGCAGCAAATACCCACCCTGACTAAGTGAGTGAGTTGATCAAAGGGGATCACAGATCCTGGAATTTTATCAATTCGTTTTTTTTGAAAGCAGAAATTCTCTCCATGCTAATGTGGTCTATAAGGAAATTCCAATATTGGGTGATACTTAAATTATTTTTTGCCTTCCAGTTCGTAAGGATAGTTTGTTTGGTGATGCATATGGCAGTAAGAAGCATGTATGATGTGTCAGCCTCTATATTAATGTCACTTTTATTTTTTTTATAATTGCCCTGACAGTGCTCAGTGGTATATTCAATCATTTGTGGATCTTCTTGTAGCCATTACCAGATTTCTGAAGGTCTATGACCATCTACTTTTTTTAAATCAAAAAACTTTGATTAACTTACATAAGGAGAATTTAATTCCTTGTTTAATTTTAGTACTGTATTTTAGCGCACGAAGTGCGCACCCATGTACATCGCACAGAAATCTTGATTTGTGTAAAAACAAATCAGCATTGCACGCACCCTATTTGTAGAAAGGTGTCACATAATCTCATCTTGCACAAAACTGCATTGATGGGCACTCAACTAGTCATTGTGATCCAAATGTTAAACACCTTACACAAATGTTAAACACACAACCCCCCACCTGCTGATTATATAAAACCAGCTATTGTCAAAGTGGAGTAGCCGCGTATAAACTGGCCTATACATTTAAGTGATTTTTTTTTGTCTGAATAGCCCAGTCACAATGGCGGAAAAAATCTAGTGTTGGTATTTATTATCAAGCTTGCATTAAAAAAATCCCACATTTGTATTTACGAAGAGAATTAAGAATGCACCTATGCAAAACGTGGGATTAATCAAACGATCCTATGACCGTTTTATGCACACCGGCACTGGTAGGAAATCTCAATTGATAAATACAACTTGTTCTTAGCATCAGTGCTGGTGCACATTCTCTATGATTTGCCTATCAACACACCCCTAATTGTCACACCAGCCCCCAGACCTGAGCGCAGGAGACGCTCAGACTCCCCGGAATATTAACGTTTAGTTTTGAACCACTGTTTGGAGTAGAATTCGGGGAGAGTCCTCTACCCGTCTCTATGCCTGTTTCACTCTCACAGGTGCCTTCAGTTCAGCCTAATTATAGGCAGGGTGTGACTGGTTATATACACTGTGTTTGGT
>JACXGM010033726.1:0-12189 GCA_016801145.1 Umbra pygmaea
ACAATAACGTGTATAGAGAGGTATACAACAACGTGTATAGAGAGGTATACAATAACGTGTATAGAGAGGTATACAATAACGTGTATAGAGAGGTATACAACAACGTGTATAGAGAGGTATACAACAACGTGTATAGAGAGGTATACACCATCCATGCTGAATAGTCGACACAGGCATGGTTAGTAAAACCCCATCAGAATGTGAGATGCTGCTGTCAGCGGCTTGTTCAGTCAAAGATATATTTTTAGAGAGTTAAGCTAATAATCCCCCAGAGGGGGAAAGAGGATGAGCGTTTGTTGCCAAGCAAAACCAAACAGGAAATGCACTTCATGCTCAAAGTCTTTATTTTGTTTCGCTTCACAGGGTAGAAAGATAGGAACGCACCTGATTCATAGGGTGATCAAACACAGGATATACTGTTGGAGGTGGTTTGTTATGTTTGCCTTTTTTCTCCAGCTTATGTTTTCTGTAGTTCAGATGTGATTACTGTAAACTCAATTTTCCTTGATTAAAATTCTGCAAAGCACTAGAGTACCTTAGTAATAACACTGTTATGGGCTACTCAATCTCAACAAACAATGATCTTGCATTAATATCTCAAATGGCTAACTCCTTAAGCATTCCAAATGACCCCCATTTAACAATATAGTGCACTACATTTTGACCAGGACCAAATTACATCTGGTCTGAACTCTGAAGTATTGTACTTCATAGGGACTGAGATGACATTTGGGACACAAGCAAGGTCAAACACAACCAGATTTGACTGCTGGCAATGCCAAAGCTGTAGGTCAAAATATTCACACAAGAAACGTGGCAAAAAATGCAATTACAGAAGTCATCAAATTCAAAAGTTTAACAAACCACAACAACGAGTTGTTAAACACGTCAAAGAAAATGAGAAGGGAGAGAAGAAGATCCTGTTACAGGATTTTCAAAATAATGTAAATCAAAGAGCACAACCCTGTACGAAGGTTAATAAAATGTGATAAGTCCAAAAGTGTAAGCCATAGGCCATAAAAGAGAATGGGTAAAGTGGGTAAAGTGTCTTGCTAAAGGACACAACGACATGGCACAATCGAGAATCGAACCAGCAACCTTTTGACTACAATTCTGACTGTCTAACCACTGAGCCATCTGGCGCCCCAATTGAATGCTGTGTGATGTTGTTGGGAGAAGGTGCCGAGTCTGACACAACATCATTTGTGTTTATTTCATTCTTTTTGGGTTTAGATTAGTTTAATATCAAAGTATTGTCCGTGGCTTCGGGAACTGTAATCTTAAAAACAACTAAATAAATAGAATAAAATTGGTGCAAAGCGTGTTGGAATATTAGAATCCTGTCATTTTTTTAATGTTGTTTTTACCTAGATTGCCATATCTTCTACAGTATTACTGTGGAGCTTGTAATGCTAATGTCACAGTATGTCACGGCTGTCAGATTCTCTTGATTCAACATTCCCAGGGCCGAAGAGCATATTAAACAGCTTAATAAATTTGCAGCAACTACCAACCCAAACAACATATGACTTCCAGCTGAAGTGCTGTTTCACATCATACACATTTGTGTTTGTGAATAGGGACAACAGTAAATATCTCATCACCTATGCAGGATGCACGTCCCCCAGGGCCAGTCAATGAAATGTTGGAAATGTCAAATCTCCAAAACAAGATGCAATAATCACCTAAGTTCAGATGTAAAAATGTAAGTGGTGTCAATGATATTGGTATTACAGAGAGACTCAATTCCCTTACCATGTGTAGCAAATTGCATTAATCTTGTTAAACAAATCAACTTTGCAATATCTACATAGAGTATACAGTTGCATTCAAAATTATTCAACCCTGATTGCAAATTGGATTTACTGTCAAAATGTACAGACTTTCATCTGTTTGCAATGAACAAATCAAACAAATGCAATTGAAGTAGCTCAACACAAAACACGAATCAAGTGGTATCCCTAAATCCAACTAAAAATCTATTGTGCCAGAACGTTCCGGTTTGTTTCATCACTCCACAGAAAAGAATCAAATCCTCTATTTGATTTTAAGCATATTGAAGACAACTTTTCTTGTGCTTTTGGGTCAGTAGTGGAGTATGTCTTGGTAGTTCTGGTGTAGAAAACTTCTGTGTTTAGTATGCACCTTACTTTTTTCACTGAAACCTTAGTGCTTGTTGTCACCAAGTTTGCTGCAGGTCTTTTGCAGACACTCAAGGGTTTTCCACAACCTGCAGTCTCAGAAAAATGGTTACAGCCATTGAAAGCTTCCTTTTTCTGCCCTGTCCAGGTAGCGTAACCACCGTTACAGTGTCTCTGGAAACATTCAGTGCCTTAGCTATCTTTTTGTATGCTGTTCCTTGTTTGAGAAAGGTGATGATCTCTCAATCTTCTCTTAATTTAATTTTTTGGACCATTCTTCTGACTTGTTTCTCACACACAGTCAAACGTGACACTCAAAAAACCCCTAGCCAGTTCAGGTATTTCATGTGTTCCAGCTCAAGCACACCTGGTGCAATTAATGAAGCCCTTGATTAAACCTGCAATATTTAACTTTTTTGAAAACAACAAACAAATACAAAATCAATGTTTTAGTACTAGTTAACTTTAGGAACTAGCATATTGGATCTAGTAATTGAAAATATTTAAATAAATACTTAAATAATACAAAATATAGTAAGTGGTAGAACAGCAAAATCGACATTTCATAATATCTAACTAGCAACGAATGCATATTATGGACAAAAAATACTGCATATTTTCAGAAATTGGTTATATTGTCCCTGTATTTTTCCTGTGTTCAGTAAAAACATTTACATAAAAAACTATTTAAAAATAATAACTTAAAATTCAGGCCAACAGGACAAATTAATGGAATGTTACATAGTGCAGCTTTAACTTAATCAAAACTATAAATGATACTTTATCAATAAAAAAGATGCATTAGGGCTGGCAGGCAAGTGGTGTGAAAGGGGGCCTGCATGGTAACTCCCTGTTAAGCCTGTCATATTAAACTCAAACCATATTTTTATTATTTTTGCATGCCTTAGCTATTATGCCTCTAAAACCCCTAAGGATGGGACCTAGTTATATAGTACAGGCTTTATTAGTTGGCCTGTACTATAGTTAACTAGGTCCTATCCTTAGGTCCCATCCTTGGCTTTATTTAACTCCAGTCCAGATATGAATGAGCCCATTCTCCTCAATTAAGGATTACCAGCCTTCAATGATAAGTACGATACTGTGCTAAAGTCTTCAGCACATAACAAAATCTGTAAGCCAAAGATGCTTTCAAAATAATTAAATTAAAAGTTGCTAAATGTAAAATGAATACAATAATGCAGGGGTCGCCAACCCTGGTCCTGGAGAGTTACTGTACCATCCTGTAGGTTTGCACTCCAACTGCCTCATTCAGCTTGTCAACCATGTAATTATTAAAATCAGGTGCGCTAAATTAGGGTTCAACTGAAAACAATCAGGACAAAAGCTCTCCAGGACCAGGGTTCGAGATCCCAGCTATAAAGCAAAAAGTTAAACAAGCACAAAACTGCCAGACCCACACCATTTCGTTTGTCTTTGCATAGTTTAACACTAGAACCACCAGGCCCTTCACACTACCTTCAACCGCCATTAACTGTAGTAATTTAACCCACATACTAATCTTCCTCATTAGCATGCCCATTCTCCTCCACAGCCTCCAGACCACATCCAGCCATCACAGCATCACACCTAATGTGTTGTTATCAACCTAAATGCAATGATCTAAAAAAGGATGAACTACAAAAAGAAGAAAAAATTGTTTTAGTTGATCAAGGTATTATGTAACATTATAATACGAAAAACAGACTTTTATAACTTGATGAAATCAGCCCATTTTATTCCGACTTTGCCACCAGTGTCATCCTTCAGACTTCAACATTCTAAAAGTCTAACAAAGGTTTTATATATTAAGGTTATATAAGGTTAAATATATATATAATATATATATTAAGTCATATATAAGGGTGTAAAATATTTTTTTCTAAGTGAATAACATCTGGGAGAAGGTAAATATACTAGTCTTGATAGGTTCTGTGAAGAATGAAAGTCTTATTCCGACTTTGCCACCAAGTCAAGTCTCAAGTCTTTAAGCTAGCGTACCAAGTCAAGTCTCAAGTCTTTAAGCTAGCGTACCAAGTCAAGTCTCAAGTCTTTAAGCTAGCGTACCAAGTCAAGTCTCAAGTCTTTAAGCTAGCGTACCAAGTCAAGTCTCAAGTCTTTCAGCTTAGCTGTGTGGCATAGTGGGTCAAAGTTGCTGCATTGTAGGACAATCTTCGCCATGATAGTCAGTGGTTCGAGCCTGACTACTGTACGTCTAGTGCTGCTTGGGATTTGGGGTAGATACGTTAAATTATCTACCTTGCCACGCTGCTCTCCAGTGACTCCTTGTGTGAAGATCGGGAGACTAAGTTCCATCAGGAAAGTATAGTTGGTGAATGTAATCAACCCGTGCATGAGCTTCTGTGTTGGATGAGCAGTGCGAAAAGAATTGGCCGGCTCGGCGACATGTCCAAGGAGTTGCGGAGCTGCAGACAAGACAGGGTCAGTGGGAATTGGACAAGACTAACTGCGGGGGGGGGGAAGAGAGGATGACAGAGGGCAAGCCGGAGAAGCTCGGAAACTATGGCTCCGCCCTAAACAGCTTCTCCCGAATAAACAGCTGGCCCCGCCTTATGCTCATGCACTGCCAGGTAACATGACTTCCACTTGAGGCATTAAAGCAGACCATGTGGATCAGCTTAAGGACAAGAACCACATGCATGTAGAAGAGGGTCAAGATCAAGGTGAAGATCCTTAGGAAGTGATGTCCAACGACTAGGAGCAATTAAATCTCCTCCGGAACATCACAGTCTCAGCAAGGCCTTCAGTATTAGAGTGAGAAGACCACATTTAGACACTGTGTGCCTTCAGCATTTGACCATCCAGGCAGTGTGCTCTGCCTGCCTCATACTGAACATTAATTTCTAAATGTAGTATGGCAACGGTAACGCTAAGGTTGTAGGTTCAATTCCTGCCTAGCTGTTGAAAATGAATGACTTTGCACCCACTAGTAAAGTAAACAGTGTGTTACATGACTACAATAACATCCTCTAGTTCCAATATCATCTATCTCACTATCTAAAATAACAGGCAGTGATGTCTTTCTAGAAAGCCCCTAGGGCCTGCCGCACCAATACCCCCAGTTACAAGCAAAGGTTGAAAGTTTAAACAATCGGAAACATGTGTTGTACATAAATACCTCCCGAACAGAGAGCTCTGGGAGAAGAAACAGGTTAGTGTAGCACTTGTTAATGCAGGATATAAATTAACCCCCTGGTGTAGTGAACAGCCCTGTATGGATGATAACGCTTACATGAAATTAAATTGATTTCTTACAGTATTTCTATTTGAGCTAACTCTCTGCCTTTTCCAAACCCTTAAATACAATAACCTGCTACAGGTATTCTGCTAAACTGATGTATGAGTTTACCTAACCTGTAATGTTATTTCTCCTAACTCGCTTCATAAGACAAAGAGGAAGGTGTGGATGGGGTTTCCAACCTACGCGTCCAGGGGCAGATGTGTTCCAGAGTTTAGGGCTCTACCCAGTTGTCCAGCACTGGAGTTCTATTTCCAAGGCAACAGTAAGAGTGTATGTTTGACCAGGAAGTGTTTCATTGGTAAATGCCCCAGTCACACATTCACCTCACCCCTGGATTTAACATTGGATCAACACAGGACTGCAGGCTGCCACCAAAGAACGCTAGCTATCGCACTGTCAACGACTGATATGGCAAAGATAGACAGCTGGAGTAATTACTGGCCTACAAGTTCAGATAAGATTAGCAAAATTCTGATCATAATCCAATTGGATCTAGTTCACTAAATGTCAATCAGATAAAAATATTCTGATGACGAGATTGTGAAAAACTAAACTAATTAAATGTTCAATTACCTCTGTTATGAACCTCATTGTTATTTGATTGTGGGGCTGATATGTTTGATCTAGACAATAAAAAGGTCAAGAAAACAAGCCTTGGTGGTGAACAACATGTAAACAACTCCCAGATGGAGACAATCAAGCTGATCGAATCCCCAAGAACAAAATATCTGGTGGCCTTGTATTCAACCGTCTAAGACACTGCATTCAGCACTCATGGGTTCGAATTTGGCTAAACTTCTTTTAAACAAACATTCTTTCTACACTATTTTGTAAAATAAACAATAGAAATGCAAAATATATCAAATAAATCAAGCTAATGTTTAATCCTAATTGCTGTTGTGATGTGGCCTTTAGAAACAGAGACGTCATCCGTTTTCAAAATGGCACACTATTCCCTACATAGCGCACTACCTTTAACCTGACACATAGGCAACTGGTAAAATGTATTGAACTGAATATGATAAACACTTCCATAAAAAAAATTATAATTTGTGCACACAGATGAGAGGAGGTTTGTTTGAATAATGATGTCCAAAGTGTTATTCGATGTGACATAATATGGAATCACGCCAGTCCAAAATCTAAATGTAAGAGAGAACAAGACCTCTGACTGATTCTGCCAATCATTTTGCACGCATATAGCTAGCATGTTAAGGGTTCTACAGAGTAAGCAGACAATTTAATACCACTGCAGGGTTTTCTGAAGAGGAAATACTTGGCATTGATGCAATCAAACAGAGCGACTATAATAATGTAGGTCAAAACAACAGCTAATTCACTTCAGTTCTACAGGGAGTAACACTTGTTGTGGGCTGCTAAAAGTTAAGTGAGGTTCTTCATACAAATCCAAGTTGCATTTTCAATAGAAAGTAAGAGCCTTATGTGCTATTAGTGAGAGATAAAGGCAACACACAATAATTAGGAATGGATTAACTGTCAATATCTGATCATGATCAGGAAATGAAAAGGAACACAGTCACTTTAAAGGATCTGCCAGTCATTTCTGATTTCTATGAAATACAAAGCAGGAGGACAGGAGCCTTTAACGCAGGAGGACAGGGGCCTTTAACGCAGGAGGACAGGGGCCTTTAACGCAGGAGGACAGGGGCCTTTAACGCAGGAGGACAGGGGCCTTTAACGCAGGAGGACAGGGGCCTTTAACGCAGGAGGACAGGGGCCTTTAAAGCAGGAGGACAGGGGCCTTTAAAGCAGGAGCACAGGGAATCTTCTCCAGCCAAGACGATGACTACTATGTTTGTTAGATCAATTTGAGTTTCACATGGACCAATGTGTACAGAAACAGTCCGTATGCTGAAAATACCAGCCGGGTCCAGAAGGTCTAGCACTAGCAGAGGTAAGAAGCTAGTTAGCATGACATACCATGTGATCTACCATGTGACCCACCAGGTGACCCACCAGGTGACCTACCAGGTGACCTACCATGTGACCTACCATGTGCTCTACCATGTGCTCTACCACGTGACCTAGCACGTGACCTAGCGCGTGACCTAGCGCGTGACCTAGCGCGTGACCTAGCGCGTGACCTAGCGCGTGACCTACCGCGTGACCTACCGCGTGACCTACCACGTGACCTACTGCGTGACCTACCACGTGACCTACCACGTGACCTACCGCGTGACCTACCACGTGACCTACCACGTGACCTACTGCGTGACCTACCACGTGACCTACCACGTGCTCACATTCATTCAAGTAAACACAAAAACAACTGCATGTGATGTAACATTTCAAATTATCGGTCAGAGAATATTGCTGAATAAGTACAATTTTTAGTACACCCCTCACACTTTTGTAAATATTTGATTAGAACTTTTTGACAGGCAAAATGGGATCCACCAGAAACACAGACTGCTAAGGTGAGTTGTGTAAAACATTTATTTTTTAGTAAACTCTGTGTAGACAAACAATAGACTCAATGCTCGAGTTCATGTGTACAGCCCCTGGTGATACTTTGAGCAAAGTTTCATGTTGTGTCGAACCTTCTTTGTGTTTTAAAAATTGCAATTTTGATGCTATCATATTAGTGGCCCGATCACTCCCATTCAAAAGGCGATTTGACCGAAACCAAAGATAGGGAGAAATTAAGTGCCGTTTCCATCCTAATTATGCTTTTAAACAAAAGTTTGACTCAAAAAACCTTAGGTTGCATTTTGGTGAGTTACGCTTTAACTCTCTTGGGCATGGAGTTCACCAGAGCTTCACCGGTTGCCACTGGAGTCCTCTTCCACACCTTCATGAGAACATCACAGAGCTGGTGAATGTTAGATACCTTGTGCTCCTCATCCTTCCATTTGAGGATGCCCCACAGAGCGTCAATAGAGTCTAGGTTCTGTTGACATGCTTGGCCAGTATATCACCTTTACCCTCAACTTCTTTAGCAAGGCAGTGGTCGTCTTGGAGGTGTGTTTGGGGTCGTTATCATGTTGGAATTCTGCCCTGCGGCCCAGTCTCTGAAGGGACGGGATCATGCTCTGCTTTATGTTGGCATTCATGGTTCCCTCAATGAACTGCTTGACTCTAGGCCAGACACACTCGTCTTTGTGCTCCTCACCTGGTTTCACCACACACGCTTGACACCATCTGAATCAAATAAGTTTATCTTGGTCTCATCAGACCAGAGGACATGGTTTCAGTAATCCATGTCCTAAGTCAGCTTGTATTCAGCAAACTGTTTGCAGGTTTTCTTGTGCCAATCTTTAGAAGAGGCTTCCTTCTGGGATGACAGCCATGCAGACCAATTTGATACTGTGTGCAGCGTATAGTCTGAGCACTGACAGGCTGACCCCCACCCCTTCAACCTTTGCAGCAACGGTGGAAGCACTCATACGTCTATTTCCCAAAGACAACCTCTGGATATGACACTGAGCACGTGCATTCAACGTCTTTGGTCGACCATGGCGAGGCCTGTTCTGAGTGGAATCTGTCCTGTTAAACCGCTGTATGGTCTTGGCCACCATGCTGCAGATCAGTTTTAGGGTCTTGGCAATCTTTTTATAGCCTAGGCCATCTTTATGTAGAGCAACAATAATTTTTTTCAGATCCTCAGACTTCTTTGCCATGAGGTGCCATGTTGAACTTTATGGAAAGCCATTTTAGTCAATATTAAATAAATAAATATGACTATGAAATAATTCCTGAAATAAATAAATGACACAATAAATATATAAATATTTAAATATAAATATATAAATGCAGTCCAATAAAATAAATACATAATTTTTAATTCACAATGGTGTTTTTCAAAGTAAACCTTTTATTTATTTCAGGGGACTTTTATTTAATAATTCCACATTTATTTATTTTAAGGCACGCTTATTTCATAATGACACATTTCATAATATCCATTTGTTATATTCAAATGAATGGGGCGTGGTTATCTCACAGATTCAAACCAAATGAACAGCACCCGTATTGAAGACTATTGAAATTCTCGGGCAGATTAGTGATCTTCAAAATATAGACATAGATATCGAAGTTTTAATTAGTTTGAGAATGATTGAGCTCCATGTTCGTGTGAGAGATGTCATAAGCTTATGAAGATATGCTTGTTACCTATGTGTTATCTGGTCTATCAACCCGAGAAATCGCAGATCTGTTTGGTGTGTCACAAAGCAGATCTGCGATTTTTTAGGTTGATAGACCAGAAAACACAAAGGTAGCGAGCATATCACTTGCAATTTCCATAGGCAGATGTCCTGCACCTGTGCTTGAAGGTTCTATGACATCTTCCATATAAAAAACAGTGCTCAATCGGTCTTAAAGTAATTAAAACTTTGATATCTATGTATGTATATATTTTGAAGATCAGTTATTTGCCCGAGTATTTCAATAAAGTCTTCAATACGGGTGCTGTTCATTTGGTTTGAATCTGTGAGATAGTCACACCTATGTCATTTGAATATAACAAATGGATATTATGAAATGTGCCATTATGAAATAAGAGTGCCTTGAAATAAATAAATGTGGAATTACGAAATATAAGTCCCCTGAAATAAATAAAAGTTTTCCTTTAAAAAACACCATTGTGAAATAAAAACAATTAATTTCTTTTTTTGGACTGCATTTATATATTTATATTTGAATAGTTATATTTATTGTGTCATTTATTTATTTCAGAACTTATTTCATAGCCATATTTATTTATTTATGTATTTATTTATTTATTTAATATTGACCTAAATGGTTTTCCATAGAACTTCCAGTGACTAATATGAGGGAGTGTGAGAGCGATAACACCAAATTTAACACACCTGCTCTCCATTCACACCTGAGACCTTGTAACACTAACGAGTCACATGACACCGGGGAGGGAAAATTGGGCCCAATTTGGACAATTTAACTTAGGGTTTACTCACTTTTGTTGCCAGTTGTTTAGAGCTTAATGGCTGTGTTGAGTTATTTTGAGGGGACGGCAAATTTACACTGTTATACAAGCTGTACACTCACTGCTTTACATTGTACATTGTGTCATTTGTTCAGGGTTGTCACATGTAAAGTTATAATCAAATATTTACAAAAAGGTGAGGGGTGTACTCACTTTTGTGAGATACTGTAGGGGGTGTAACTCTACAATGTGGGAATTATCGTCAAATCGTCACTAAAAACGTACTTTTTTAGGGTAGCTTTTATGTGATTCACGTGATCTCTTGACACCATATTTATCTTGGTTTTTATTATTATTGCTTATTTAGTTTTTACTGTAAGGACTCTCGTGTATTGTTTCATTTAATTGTTTTAATGTAAAGCGCTTTGAGATGTTACTTTTAAAGGCGCTATATAAAATAAAGTGTATTATTATTATAATAAAATAAAGTTTATTATTATTGACAGATTTGATGGTGTTATGGTGACTAGCTAACTACAGTAGCTGAAGGCATTGTTATGGACGAATGCAGGCACTCTGCTGGGTAGAGCATTCGTTGTTGCTGATAAGCATCTCATTTGTTTGTGCAAAGACTTGGATAAGACTACGCAAAGTAAATTAAAAAAATTAAACACGACCTTGTGGTATTTCAAGTGCAGGCGGATTCAGAAGTGGCCAAGATGTTGTTCTCGGATGCATTGGCAGGCAGATCCAAGAATATGACGAATCAGATGTACCTCTTTCCTGATTCATTAGGGTCCAGTGGAATAGTAAAGGCCCCTGTCCACCTGCTTTAAAGGAGAATTCCAGAGTAAATTAAATTCTTAATATAGTATTAACAAACATTACTATAGTATGATTTATATCACAGGTCTTCAATCCTCTCCTCAGTGACCCCCAGACGTTCCAGAGGTTTGTTGTAGCCCTGAACAGGCACACCTGATTAGGCTTGTCAGCCAGTCATCAAGCCTTTCATGAATGAATCAGGTGTGCCTGTTCAGGGCTACAACAAAACTCTGGAACGTCTGGGGTTCCTTGAGGAGAGGATTGAAGACCTGTGATATAAATCATACTATAGTAATGTTTGTTAATACTATATTAAGAATTTAATTTACTCTGGAATTCTCCTTTAAAGCAGGTGGACAGGGGCCTTTACTATTCCACTGGACCCTAATGAATCAGGAAAGAGGTACAGCTGTGCAGCAGAGTGTCAAACCCCCACAATCCCCTGCTGCTCTGGAGTGTGCTGTTAAACTTCAACAGTACCACTCACTACCTAACCCAAACAGCACCCTGTTTCGTATATAGTGCAGTAGATTGAACACAGTCCTATGGGCTACAGTTATCATGAACTCTTCTCGTCTCCTGCTGTGGCACAAATAGACAGTCTTCAGACACTGGAGGAGGCCAGGAAACTATTGATCTGCTCCCAGCAGAAACACCTCCTCATGTCTCCTCTTACCTCCGTAATGACACGTCCTCCACAGGTCTCCCCCGGTGGTCAGACTGTGTGTGTCAACCAACTTCTTAATATGAAATAGGGTTCCCACACAGTATGCCACTTCCACTACCTTCCACACTACAGAACAGCTCTTTTAACACAGCAATTTCAAATATTTCATGGTTCAAGTCTGGAGATTCGTGAGCCGTCCTCTCTGCTGAGATTACAGTGCTTAGCCGGGATTCCTCTGGTGACGGCTAGAGGCACGCTAGCTCCCAAAGTGTCACTGTGACTGTCCAACAGACAGGCTAGACCACAGCTTAGCCATACAGAGAAACGTTGGGTGTACAGGACAGTGTTAGTGGATGATGTTTGGATGTACAGTACTGGGTTAATGGATGAT
>JACXGM010033729.1:2500-12188 GCA_016801145.1 Umbra pygmaea
TGTAGCCTACTGTCTCAACAGTGAAAGGGCATACATTGATGTTGGTCCGTATCAAACAGACCATACAATAAAATACCTGTCACAAACCAATGCAACACTATACATATAAAGTCTTTGGAACTCTGAGCGCACAACTTCGATGTATCGCACTGCACTGGCACATACGGCTCACATATGGCTCAGAAGCTGACAAAGACACGTCACTCCCTCTGCTGAGAATCTATCTATTTCATAAAGATTCTCATCAGAGGAAGCCAATGCTGACTCCCAGAATGGTGACCCATTTTTCAATTGAGAATTGATTGGTCAGTAGGTGGTGCTTTTGTTCGGCTTAATTGGTTATCTCGACTATAACCTGCTCCGGAGCAGGTTAGGTTGGCAGCATAAGTTACCATGGCGATGTAACCCGGTAACAGGTGACCCAACGTCGTGATACTGAAAACCCAGGGTTAAATTTGAAGTTACCTTGCTAACCCCAATTTTGCTTCTTAGTATAGACCCCAGGTGTGCTTGAGCTGGAACACCTGAAATACCTGAATGTTTAGGGGTTTGTTGAATCTCAAGTTTGACTGCATGTTAGAAACATGCCTAATGCCTGGCTCACAATACAGGAGTTTTAAAATCCTAGCTGATTGTAAAATCTGGGTGCAGCACACACTTATGCTTTCTGTACACCTAAAGACTTTGAAAAGATTTAGAAAAGACTTTATAAGATTATCAGCTCACATCTAAAGACTTTGGTTCACAGTTTTTAGTCTCAGACTAAAGATTTTACAAACACTGAATCTTGTAGTGACACTATTTACAAGACTACAACTAGATTATTTTAGCTTTTTATTCCCACCAAATTCCTCCCATCATGCTCAGCAGTGATTTAACAAAAATGGAGGAGAAGCAGCTACAGTTAGCTACTGTGGCTTTTGCCATTGCAGTCATATGCAGTGAAAGAAAGAAGAAAAGAAAGCGTTGACATGTTTCTTTGTTGTGACTGATGGCTTCCTGTTTCCTGTTTCCGGTTTTCTGAGAACGATTTTATTGGTTGTTGATTGTTTTACGTCACTATGACTACGCTAGGACTTGCAATAATATCAAACATGTTTGATATGAAAGACTAGAGAAAGACTGGCATAAATCGGGTCACCGACTGCAGATTGTCACCTCACATTTAACGATCGAGACAACAGGAGCGCGCCGAGACTCCAGTAAGATTCCTAAAGACTGCCGGTCTTGAGTCTGGGGCTGTGAAAATCCTTTGGTGTATGCCCGTCATTAAAAAAAATCTTTGCAGATTTTCTTCCCTCAAATCTTATACATGCTCACACTACAAGATTTGAAAATTGTGGCGCATCGCACACTACACATTGTTATTAAGATTATCGTGCCAGAGGAAATACCTCACATGATCTACGCAGCAGATCGGAAGTGGGAAAGCAGATGTAAACTAAATGAATACTGAAAAATAATTTTATACAGGGTTTGCAAATGTTTATCCATCAATCTACCAACAAAGTGCTGCTATAACAATTTCACCGTATTGTTTTTCAATATTGCTCTGTATTGTAATTTTCCACCTTTTACCAAAGGTGCCTTATGCGTTTTTATATATTGTGTTGCACTTCTGGTTTGGGGAACTTCCATTTAAAAGAAGTGAAACAAATAATAAGGTAGTGCTACACCAAATTTTTATGTTCCTCCATCTCCGTAGTCCAATGGATCCGTGTTGCACTTTCGTCTCGTCGTAGACTTGTTTCCTATTTGCTATTGCGACAGTACTGATATAATCACAATCTTGTTCATCCCGATAAATATCAAACATGTTTGATATGATCGGGGTGAGCCCAATTTGTATAAGAGCAGATCGGGAGGTGTAAGATTTGATCTGTGAACCCCTCACATTACCAGATAATCTGTGCCAAACATCAGAACCGATCCAGGTCCTCCTGTACTGTGAGCCAGGCATTAGACAAAAGTATGGTCCAAAAAGTTAAGAGAAGTTTCTTCAGAAAAATCAATTTGTGATTTGGACAAACTGAGAACATTCGATTAGCAGGAAAACATATCCCAGAGAACGGTCGACTCGGTACCAATGTGTTATTAACCCCTAGGTTCATTTTGCGCCAGAGTTTAAGGAGACTGTTGTGGCAATCCTGTAAATAGCAGCACTGAATTCTGTATTTTTTACAGGTGTTTTTCATCATTGAAAAACCTTGTTGTGAAATAAAATCTATTTGACTTTAGATTGGACATTGTTAACGTGTTTAGATACAATAGTGGTCTAACCTACTACAAAGATATTTGGAATTATGCCCATTTGGCACGGGTTTACCTATCAATGTCTGTAACTAAAAAAGCAACCCAGGTCTATAATGACCACACCCACCCACTTCATTCATCATTTCAGCTGCTGCCATCTGGCAGGAGACTCAAGGTCCCACTATCCAGGAAAAATGATTTTAAGAAATCATTTGTTCCCTCTGCAGTGATAATTTTAAACAGGGATATAATAAAATGACTCCTTCTCATCCATGGACCATGAATTCTGCCACTGATGCAGGTGTATTTTATGTGTCTTAGTTGTTCCTCACAGTCTGCTCTTATACAGTTTTCATACAGTTTTGAAACCTTTTTATACTTTTTATTCTGTGTATTGTTTGCCTTTTACTGTTGCCAGATTGCCAAAGACAAATCTCCATTTTATGTAAATTTAATGGACAATAAAGCTTTCTTATCTTATCTTCTTATCTTATCTTAACTGTAGCCTGGGTTTTTGTTCTCACTCAGCTCCTGCAGGTGCTGAATGAAAAACGCATCGAGACACCCTTCTTCGTCCAGCTGGTGGATGAGTGGGGAAATCCCTCCCCTGACAAGCGGGTGGTGGTGTCGTTGAGGCCATCCAGTCCAGCACTGAAGGTCAGTCTCTCACTACACATTGATGGGTGGTTATTTAAAGTGGGGAATCCTAACTGTAAATTTTGAAATTATTTAAGTTTGTAGGGTGTTCCACTGCCTTGATAACACATGATGATTTGTCATTCAGATATCAGTTTCTTCACAACCAGTAGACAAAGACGGAAAATACAGATTTGTGGTAGACCGGGTGGAGGGGCCAAAGTGAGTTCCTAACTATTCACCTTCATTAACTTATTACACCCTTGGTTGTAAGGCAGCGTTAAACCCATTTTCTTTGCCAGGGGGGAGTATTCACTGGAGTTCAAAGGGTCCTTAAACAAGAAACCCATTCCTGGTCCATCTGTGAAGTTCATCATTATCCCCGATCCAAACAAGCCAGTTAAGCTGGTTGTGAATTATAAAACAGACTCTGTTTTTCCTGCTGGAGGCACAATGCCAGGTCTGTTGCTCTAATAGTGTCTGTTTGGATCTCTACTAGTGTGTTTTCATCTAGCTTTAAACACTATTTGTAACTGATGCTCTATTACTGTCTGCAGGACCATCTGTACATTTCTGCGTTTGCCTGTCTAACTGCATGTAGTGCTATGTTCTGTCTTATTACTCCAGTTTTTAGTCTGGTGCTATCTGTCTGTGAGTCTGTTTGCCACTGATGTCTCTCTGAATCAGATGACACAGTGATCTCTGATCTGTTTTGGTCCAGTGTTTTCAGTGTCGGCGTTGTCTGAGGAAGGCAGCGCCATCAAGAACCTCAACCCTGCTGACCTCTCAATGCTAATGTGGAAGGGACAACATACAGAGACTTTGTGTCCCCCAAAAGGGGTGAGTTATTGTACATTTTCAGCATTCCCTGTCAGCCCAACTGCATTAAGATGTCTGTGTACCTCAGGCTATACTTCACTTATTTTTTAAGGAAAATGAGGTTGAAATTTAACAAGTAAACGAACAAGCAGTCATTATTTTGGATTTCATTTTTTCTCTTTGGGGTACATAGGTTTAGCACCATTTAGACTGAAGAGTGAAACAGCTTTGTAATATTCTTATTATTAATGCCACAGATCACCTTAGCTGGGCTTGACCCGCTGCCCAGCAACATGTCAACCCTTATGCTACGTTCAGACCGATCGCGAATTGAGCGTGACAATTGCTTCTATCACAGCTAGTTGGACGCTTGAACAATTTGAATCCACTTGCGTGTCCAAAGCGAATTGGACGCGCAAATAAAGCTTGTGTTTGACAGGAAATAGATGCACGTTCGAGACTGAATTGAGGTGTTAAGAGGGGAGAGTGCGCACCTGCTCTGGGGCGGCGCCAGGCATTTTCCCCCAATGAGACATTAACTAATCACCTTACTCTTGAAACTATGAATAAGGGAGAGCACAATTAATGTGTTAATATTGCTGTAACACATTTTGTGTTAAATGTTCAGCATGTAAAAAGTCCAAAGTAAAAGTACAAGACTGGGTTCATCCGTTTTGGGAAGTTTTAAATTTAAACCTATGACCAGGTAAAGGACATCATAAATAACCATTGACCATGAGGAATACATTTGACTCTTTGTTTCCAAGTAATTGATGACTGTTTAGGTGTGAACTCCCTTGGCTGGTCAATTTGGTGTTAAATGGTAGTGCTGGGGAGAGGGCACATCCAGGTTGTCAATGCAGACTTATAAATTCATAACAGCATGGCTCTATTAATTATATATTCTTAATCTGACATTATCCGCTTATTGAGAATGTATTCATAGAGCAAATTTTGAAGTTGGAAAAAGAAGTCTGAATTATTATTTTAACAATTTGAACGCCACCTTGCAGACCAGAATGAGATCATGATGTGTGAGCTGGCATTCTCCTTGTTGGCAGAGAACTGTTTGGAAACCATGCAGCTGGCTTTTGTTATACAAAATGTTATGGACTAAAAGCAATTGAACTTTTCTATTTATGAGTTTTCAAACATGAAATAACATTTTGAACTGAAAAATGTACAATATGTCAAGCACGGTGCCAGGATTACAGTTTTGGATGGGCCAGACCAATTGTGGGTGGGACTTAAATTAAAAACTTAATCAAATCACTGTTTTACCTGATATAAATGACCGACTAATATACGGTTATAATATCTGTGCTTACATAATTGAGATTTTAATAGCTTAATGCTCTTTAAATATGTTTTTGCATTGTAAAAAGTTTTGGTGAATAAGACAGACCTATCCGCGATCGCCCTCCTTGGTTCTGACCAAAGAAGAGCGCATTGGAATCTCCATTATGCACCATTCCTGGCTGTGCTATAGCGCATTTTTATAGACCTAAGGCCTAGACTGAAAAAGTGGTCAGGAATCTAATATTTCCCCAAAAACATAGTTCTACTCATATAACATAAGGCCGAATATTTCACAATTCTGTTTAATTGTTTTATGTTTTCAACAATACAGATCAACTACACTGCCAGACAGTTTCAATCAATACTCGGACACAGAACGTCATGTAAAACATGCTCCAAAAGAGCTCATAAAGATCAATCACACCCATTAGGCCTAAATCCGGTCATAAGAGGCAATAGACCTGTTTGATGATTTCATACAACATTCATTTCTTTCGATTTCTCGAACAACAGACTGAGCTTGGCTTAGAGAAAATGCATTAAAATGTAGCCTAGGGTATATGAGATAATAACTAATACAATAGGCGACACTGTAAAAAAGTTCCGTAAAAAAACATACCAGTACTTTTTATTTTTTATTTTACTATGAATTTCTTCAAGACAGAATATAGGCTACTTTATAAACACAATAAATGTCCGTTAACACCAGAGCAGATATTATTTTTGAAACAGACATCTAATGTGTTGCTATACCAGTTTGTGGAGAAACTCCTTGCTTTGTCACCTATCACTGTGACCGGGTACATTAGCACTTGTTGAGTTGCGGGCTCATCCACAGAAGACAGGGCTATCATCCACTCGCGAGTCAGAGGCACGAGCACCGCCGCTGGTCGCGCTAGCCGCGCCAGCATCCTGGTTGCAGCGATGACTCAAAGACCGTTCGTTGACATGTAAGGTATCTAAACAACGACTGTTGCAATATTGTCCTTTACTGTAAACATTAGCGCTGTAAGGGGTGCGCTACGGGGGCTGTGGGGGGCTGTGGACTAACGTAATATTGTACTTAAAAAACGTGAAATAAAAAATAAATAGACATAACATACTGTGTTTGTTAAGGGATAAAAAATGATGGGGAGTGTATAAGATTCACTAATGATCAATTATTTTAATTTTATTTGACTTGTGACTTGGACTCTCATTTGACGTGATTGATGATTGATGAAGCGGGCATCAATGGACAACATTAACTAATGCTCTTAATGCTTAATGTAGTGAGTGTTCCGATCAAAGCATGTGTCCAGAGCGCATTTCTGAATATTCCATTCCGCTCGCTCATTCCGCTCTGCTCAGGGTCACGCTCGCTCAACCTAGAATGGCCTGTTGGTTCGAAAATATGTGGAATAAGGACTAGGGATGCTCACATTGACCGTTTAACCGTTAACCGAAAGTAAAACATTGACCGATCTAATACTATCAGTTAAACGGTTTAGATGTTTTTTTACGTCTATATAGCCTGTATTTTTTAAATCACATGGCGCGTTGACACGCACAACCAGAGCCTGGCGCTTCGTTTTGAAAGGTGGGGAGCTATAGGTAATGAGGAGCAAAATATACCGGCTGCTTGTTTTGCGTCTGCAACGCGTTCTTCATTTAAAATGACAACCTTGGACATTTATGATGACTAATATTAACTTGCGCTTTCATTTTGTCATGTACAAAAACGTATAACGCTATAGTATTGGGAAGCATATATTATTTTATCGGCAATAATTCATCATGCTCCTGATGCATTATAGCCGACACAATGTTACCTTAAAAACAACACACTCAGTGATTGACAACACGCACGAGGACCGTAATGATCATTTCAATGGAATGGGTGCGCTCAGCAGATATTGTATAGTTAGTAACATAACGCATAGCAAGCGTTATCAACATTTTGTTTTGTGCTAATGAAATATAGCCCTTTTTTGCAGTAGGCCTCCTGTAAGCAACAATCTCGTTCCAGATTGTCACTGACTGTTTTCATTCTATAATTTGACAACTCGGTAAACACTGCATCAAGGCTACTTTCCTTTGATTGACAACAGAAAGTGAAAACGTCTGCGACAAATTTTCTCTGACAATATTTTGGTTGGTGTGGACTTTACGCCAGTGTAGCTAAGTTGAACCTTAAGTCTCCGTGGTGAAACCAAACGTCGACACAGCTTTAGTATGAAACTAACTAGTTTCAACTAATCGTTTGTGTGGAATTTGCACCTGAGTAAACTTATACGCAAAGCTGGTGCAACCGGCAGCTGTTGTTGATCTGTTCTGTATCCTGTTTGCACATTAAAATAAATGTTTTGTATATTTAACGGGTCACAGACACTCATCAATTTAATTTTTTATTTAGGCCAATTGAATCTTATAATCTTATCAGTTAACAGTTAATAATCGGATAACGAGTTGGGGTTGTCGGTTGGGAAAATTACCCCAAAATGAGCATCCCTAATAAGGACTGCATCCGACAAAAGTTTTTTTGTAGTCGACTAGTAGTTGTTCAAATTAGCCTTTACAGAGTTCACAGTTCACTTTATTAGCCATTTGCAGTTTAAAACCACATTGGAAAAAAATTTGCAATAAGCTCAAGGTGCAATGTCAACACATAAAAGGACAAACATAGAAACAGGCAAACAGGGCCACATAAGGAACTTAATAGTAAAAATACTTTACAATAAAGTCCATACATACATTTTAAGTGCCTGATTTAAAATGCATTCACAAGCAAGTCTTGAAAGAGGGACAATTTAATGTCAATTCATTCGTCATACCACAATTATTTTGCTCATGTAACGATTTGCAAAGTAACATTATTTTAAATGTGCCTCATTGTTTGTGTACAATTTTCCCCTTTATATTAATTTAATTACTTAAATAGGATATATAGTGTATAGGATAATGAGCATTTACTTAATATAGTCTCACTCAAGCGCAGGACCGCACGCATAAAGTTTGCCACAAAGAACCAACAAAAGTAATGATTATGACTGTGTAAAAAATTGCAAAGAGAAATTTAATTGTTTATAATAAACTGGTGTTTTCTGTTTTGCTGCAAAGATGAAGTTGGTAATGCAGACTTGCCATGAACGTCAAGAGAGAAATGCTAATTTCATATATGGATTAGTACATAATCCGAGAGTAGCCTATTTCTTTTCCTTTTGAATAGTTTAGTATAAAAGTAGACATTTCAAGATTTCTATAATAGCCTATATTTCTAAAATTTGTGAGGCACAAGCTGAGTTTCGACACCCTTATACAACCTATATATTTGCTTCTTATTTATTAAATACAGGCAATTAGTTGATAAAAAATTTATCAAAATTAAGAAACAATTTATACAAAACAAAAATCTTAAAAAATATAAAGTATTTATACAAAACAAAACTCAATGAAGTGGTCAAAATCATGTCTTACCCTCACTGCATGTCTCCAGACATTATTGCGCATTTCATGATGTACCATATCTTTCTCATGCTGCATGCTCACATAATCAACATTGATTAAATAAAAAAAAGCCTATATTAAACTAAATATGTTTTCTTTAATGGCTACAACATGTAAACAGTACAGATAATTTTCATGTCTTGTCAGCCATGACATAATGAAGTCACATAATTTTCCAACCCAGCCCTTAGCCCCTGCATTAAACAGCTTCCAGCACTCCTGACTGTAATTGATATTCACACTTTTAGTCATTTGAAGCTAGCCTATAGCATTACCCACCATACGGACAAGGTATCCGATCCCGAACTTCACTGTCTGCTGAAAAAATGGGCAGAAACATCAAAATAGTCAACCAGCTTTTTAAAATTGTTTTGAAAACTAAACATTTAGACTATTTTAGCACAAATTGTGAGACAAATTGCCGGTTTTTAATCATTCTTGACAAAATTCAAATATATTAAAGTTTTTTTTTAAGAAAAGTTTTGGGTGGGCCTGTTGAAAAGTGGTTGGTCCGTCAGGACCACCCATAACGCCGTGCCTGCAATATCTCCAATATCTCCAAACTATTTACTGCTCACTGCCAATATGAGCCATTCCTCCACGTTGAATGAATGTTGTATAAATCCGGGAGTTCATATCATATCACATGACATCATCATGTGTCAGCAGCATGCAACGTCGGCATGCAACAGACACAAAAGTTCAGATTTTTCAACTCGGGTGTCAGACGCCAATTCGCTATTAAAGGTGTGAATGCACAAAAGCACTAAATGAAATCACTCACATGTAACGCGTGTCAAGTCAAGTCAGAAGTTCACATCTATCACGCCGCATGACCTTCAGATGCGCGTAAATGCATCCTTACATTGATTTAACATGGAAATCATTCGCTCCAAACGCTCAGTTCGCGTTCGGTCTGAATGCAGCATTAGACCCCATAACAGCTGTGATATAGAAATATTGCTGGTTCAGGATTGTCAAACAATAGGGATGTAATAGGGTTGCTAAATGTAGGAACTTCCTTTAATCGAGCATTGATAACGTTAACGATCAACCATCGATTAATCGTTATAAAAATGTAACGTAAAACAAACTATAGACATCTCATATTACAGCTGAAACGGCAGTAAAACGTTACAAGGCAAAATGCGGTTCCTGATTATGCTAACAAAACAGCTCCTCTATTTAACATTTA
>JACXGM010033730.1:0-12189 GCA_016801145.1 Umbra pygmaea
TCCCTTTTCAGGGTTGGCCACGCCTCTTCCTGGCCAGGGCTGCTGGGTAATGTAGTAGGGCCTGGGAAAAGGCTAGAATCAAGTAGAAGGTTCTGATTACTAAGGACAAACAGCTGTGAATAGTTTGTGATCTTAGTTCCTTATATAAGCAGCCCTGCCCAGGAGGAGAGCGTGGAGTATTGTTGGAGGTTTACCCCCCACGTAAGTTGCGTTTGTTGTGTTATTTTATTATGTAGTAGCTTGCAGTATTGAGGCTTGTATTTAGTTCCTATTGCCAGTGTCCACACCACTGTAAGAGTGTGAGTATAATAGGTCTACTAGTATATGTACCTGCTACCTACATGTGTTTCTCAGCTGGATGATTGCTTCCCTGGAATAAATAATGAACGTTTTGCCACATACTGCGTATTCAAGCCTCCCTCTCTCCACACACCACACACAACGTGACACTGCCTCTGTGTATCATGCTGTATTTCTGCCTCAAACATGTAGCTATGTTTGTAAATTACCATTCAATAATAGGAGATCAAAGTTGAAATCGTTTAGCTCTTCGGGTATTTCGGCACTTGCACTCGCCATTGTAGAAAAATATCCCATTGTAACTCTTCTTAAGTAGCTCTGTAATTAAAGGAAGAATGCAATCCATATTAGTGTTGAACTCCTACTACTGATGTTTTTTTTGTCCAATTAACTCAATTCAGGGGCGGGAAAAATAAAGATCAGGAAGTCAGCAGAATGTCTCCTCTGAATCTAGCTGTAGATTTTTAAAACTCTCTAGAATTATGTAAAAAACACAATGGTAGTGACATTTTTTGGATACTTACAGTGGCCAAGTTGGGAATTACAGAATGCATTGAAAAGTTCGTTTGGTGTGTATAGGGGTCTGCAATGTTCCTTTAAAAACAGCCTCAGACCATTAATGCTCCTCTACCATTAGTTGGGGTGTCCACATATTTTTGGATAGTGTGTCTGCCAATGCCATCTTTTTTATTATTGATGGATTCAATGACCCAATGGTATGCTCTAGATCCTGTAATTAATCATTCATTAACTAAATATATGAAAATAGACATTACTAAGAGCTACTGTCATGAATTTCATAAGTAGCTCCGCATTGTAGTCCAGATGTGTAGTATATTGTGTATATTATGCACAATCTAAGTAGAATCAGTGTCTTACGCTTTACCTTCAAACGCAAGGGTGTTTCTCACCGCTATTGCAGCCCTTTTCTTATGTAGCATCAGGCGAGGAGTCCCACCAAAGTGTTTGACGTATGGTTCATTAAAGTTGAGGAAGTACAGTGGCCAGAGTTCAACTGTCAATCAAACCAGAGCTGTACAGTGACGTCTCATGAGGTTGTCAGGTGTGCCCAACATCTAGACACACCAGAACAATAGAGAAAATACGAACCTAGACACTTGAGAGAAAGATAAAGTACAAAGCGGGGACCTGTTTTATCCCGATGGCGCGTGTATTCACAATCACATCCTTTAGAACCCAGAGACTTAAATAGGCATACATTTTGCATAATATTGCAGAAAGCATCTTTAAACATATAATTTGTGGTTTGCGTGTTAACCACTAAGACGGATATATATCATATCAAATATGAAGATCAAACACACACTTCCTCCTTAGATCAACTGAAATTAGCTCCTGACCCTGTACTTCCTCCCGTCTCTGTTCTTTCTCCTGACCCTGTACTTCCTCCCGTCTCTGTACTTTCTCCTGACCCTGTACTTCCTCCCGTCTCTGTACTTTCTCCTGACCCTGTACTTCCTCCCGTCTCTGTACTTTCTCCTGACCCTGTACTTCCTCCCGTCTCTGTACTGTCTTCTGTCCCTGTAGCTCCACCTCTCCTTATAGCTCCTCCTGTCCCTGTAGCTCCACCTCTCCTTGTAGCTCCTCTCGTCCCTGTAGCTCCACCTCTCCTTGTAGCTCCTCCTGTCCCTGTAGCTCCACCTCTCCTTGTAGCTCCTCCTGTCCCTGTAGCTCCACCTCTCCTTGTAGCTCCTCCTGTCCCTGTAGCTCCACCTCTCCTTGTAGCTCCTCCTGTCCCTGTAGCTCCACCTCTCCTTGTAGCTCCTCTCATCCCTGTAGTTCTTCCTGTACCAGCCTCAGTCATTGCATCTTTCTGTGCCCTGATGAACACAAGCTGTCCAAACAGAACCCAGCACATAAGGGCTTTGAAAGCTTTCTTCTGCCCTATTGTCAATAGACCAGAACAGGCCACCTACAGCCCAAATGTTACCCTATTCCCTACCTTTCATCAGAGATCTATGGTTCCTGGTTGAAAGAGAGAGGTGTTCAGTAGAGAGGGAATAGGGAGCAGATTGGGATGCTGCTCAGAATCCACTAGAACACAGTAACTACTGATGTGTCCCGGCAACAGCTGCAGTGACAGGCGAACTGACGGAAACACGGTCAGGGAAAGTTTATTATTATTTATAATTTTCCCAGCTTGGCCAAGTGCTTGCTGACTTCACTTCTATTGTTTATTAAGTTAAAGATGGCCACTGAGCAGACTGGGTAGAAACAATAAGAGAAGACTACAAAGCAAAACTGTTTCCAGGGTACATGCGTGCTGGTTTTCCAGTTTTAAAATCTGCATTTTATTGTTGTTTATTGCTTAGTGTGCAGGCAGTTATCACACCGCTCGGGCTGTTATTGACATTTCAGAACCACACAAACAACAAACGTTGGTTGTAGAGTTTTCTGTTAATACATTGTGTGATCTGTTTTGATGCTAACATTAAAGGGCTTGCTGTCTTTTCTCTTTCTTAAGCCCCTGTGTTTTCAGCTCAGCATGACAGCAGATGGCTGCTTACATAAAACGCCTGGAGAGTCTACCGACTCGGCCTTTTGAACAAGATGTCAGATCTTCCTCTTTGTCTGGATCTTTGTGTGAAATACCATCGTGGCACAATGGACCTTTTAAAAACAAAGGCAAAATTGCCAGCAGAGAAAAGGGGAGAGTCATAGCATCTTGAAACAATTGATTTCTAGCCCTAAACGGCAAAGCCACAGCGCCAGGGAACTATATACTGGATTGACGTACCTCCCAACTTGCTTCAGGTTAGAGTGTTTAACCGTAAAAGACATTTGGATTTCCATTGTATTTATGTCGGAGCATTGTTACAGTCCCATTAAAAAAAGAGGGTTCTGCCTATTGCATATCGATGGTTATAGCAAAAAATACATACATATTTCCCTTGTTTACAGTTTAGCTGTCTTAATATGGTTCATGTTGCCAGCAGCTGATTGAAGGTAATTGATTAGTTAACCAGTGATCCAGCAACAAATCAAGTGATAGCCAACTGCACATGAAATAGACATGGACAGCATCGCAGCAATGTAGAAGATAAACAACGTGAGCTAGCTCACTACTGCACTAAACAGGGCTGCCAAATGTCACACAATGGGCATGAGACTCATGCAATCGACCCAGATCTCATGGCACATTTCTTATTTCTCATGCACAAATCCCCGGGAAAAACATCAGATGGCCATCACGTCACACCCATTTTTCCTGCTTCTTTATTTTGTCCTAAAACTTGATGTGTTAGAAGCAAGAAAAATGGGCAAGTGTAACGATTTGAGCAACTTTGACAATGGCCCAATTGTGATGCTAGACGCCTGGATCAGAGCATCTCCAAAACTGCAGCTCTTGTGGGGTGTTCCCAGTCTACAGTGGTCAGTACCTATCAAAAGTCTGTGAGAAAATTGATTTTCAGATGATTGTCAAACTGTTCTAATCAGTGTGGTACTGGATATCCTATACCAGTAGGATATTAAATTGCCACTGTTTTCTTTGGTCATTTAACCTATTTAAAAGGTGCAAAATATTTATTTACAAACATAGAATGTATGTCATAATATACAGTATGTAAAACCAACCATTTGTGTGTGAGCTTTGAACGCCGCTTGTCAGACTACAATCATAAACGCAGACCCTAAACTAACAACCTCCCGCCCATGTTTTTACTGACAGCAGAATCATCCAATGAGCACTTAGCCTTCTGCACTGTGTGTCAGTATTTGTTTCAACATTCTCTGATCATGGATATTGATGTTTTGTAATAATATTTTCAAATTCCTTATATCCATAACAATACAAATTGTGTCCTCAAATGTTTTTACATCCCCCTCATTTATTTCATGCTGACCAGCAGCCTATTGAACTAGCTTCCCTTCGTCTGTACCGTTAGGCTGTGGATGTCTCACAGACTGGCTCCACAAAAACCAATCAAATGTGCACCTCGACAAGTGTCTTTCTTTATGGAAATGCAGTTTTTGTGAAACACCATTAAATCCAAAGTTTAAAAATCTAAAAATATTTTTATGTTTTATTATTTATCAATCACAGCGGCTGGTTCCTTTCGCTTTCCAAAAGTGTCTTATCCATTCAACACATGCGATAAATGATATGCTTGGGGGCAGGGCATGTACAGTAATTCAACATAGTTTTCTTGTGATCAGATATTCGTGTTACGCCTGTTACTTGGCGTTTCAAGTAAACTATGTAATGTTGCAGGTTCGGGAGAAAGGACAGAGTTGCATTAACTTTATCGAACATTTCTCTCAATAGCTTTTTGATTTAATTATTTTTATAAAAATAATATTGTATATCATTTTATCGCACAGCCCTGTTTTGTGTGTGTGTTTGTTATCCTTTGTGTTTGTATGTTGGTATGTGTTGGTATGTGTTTGTATGTGTGTGTGTGTGTGTGTGTGTGTGTGTGTGTGCGTGCGTGCGTGCGTGTGCAGTCTATGTCTCTCCCCATGTGTGAACAGTGTTGCCTCATTGAAAGATTAGTCATGCTTTCATTTCAGTCATCAGAACGATCAACTCACTGTCACCAAACAGTTCTGATTCCTCCTCGGCTGAATGGATCTACACATCGTAGTCACATCTACACATCGTAGTCACATCTACACATCGTAGTCACATCTACACATCGTAGTCACATCTACACATCGCAGTCACATCTACACATCGCAGTCACATCTACACATCGCAGTCACATCTACACATCGTAGTCACATCTACACGTCGAAGTCACATCTACACATCGTAGTCACATCTACACATCGTAGTCACATCTACACATCGTAGTCACATCTACACATCGTGGTCACATCTCTAGTCTGTTTGGTATCATTTTGCTCTGAAAAACAAAGGCCTGCCATTCTCAGTAATAACTGTCTAACCCCCCCGATCCAGGTGAACTTTGTGGTCTGCCAGCTTTTTGCCCTGCTGACCGCCTTCTGGTTCCGTTTGTATCTCCACCCCAGTAAGACCAGTCCCTTCGTCAGACATGTGGTGGCCACGCTGCTGGGATTCTACTTTGCTCTTTTTTGCTTTGGCTGGTGAGTGTACACAGATGCACAAACACACGCGCACGCACACACATACACACACACACACACACTCTCAGGTTGCTGATGCTGATCTGAGATGTGCAATGATACAGTAACCAACACAATATTGATCAGATGGAGGTAAAGACCGATTTATCTGTTTATCCTGTCTGTCTCTCTACAGGTAGACAGCTGTTAACCCTGTCTGTCTCTCTACAGGTAGACAGCTGTTAACCCTGCCTGTCTCTCTACAGGTAGACAGCTGTTAACCCTGTCTGTCTCTCTACAGGTAGACAGCTGCAAACCCCACACTATTTATCATTTACATAAATGAATTGGCAAATATATTAGTAAACTCCACATCACTTGGTCGTATCCTGTTAGACACAGAAGTCAAATTCCTATAGCTATATGCAGATGACCTTGTTCTGCTGTCTCCTACCAGAGAGGGTCTACAACATCATTCATACATCTTACATCAGTGTTGTACTACATGGCACCTGACAGTTTAAAAGACAGAGACCATGGTTTTCCAAAAATAATCAAGTCCCATGAATTAAAACATATATTCACAATAGGAACAAAGGACAAACTAAAGACTATTGTTATTAAGGCTTGAAAACCGGTTCTATGGGTAACTTCAGCTCGAAAGCAAGACCTTTTATGCAATTACAGTTTTTCCCGATTGCTAAAACACTAAAAGTGAACCCTAATAACAAAGCGTCGAAACCCAAACGTTTGCATGCATTTGGTACACTCAGGCACCAAATGAATAAACACAATGTCGGCATGGCACTGTAAACAATTCTGTAACACACGGTGCAAAACACTACACACATAGTGCATGTGTTACACACTTTGGCCAATGATGAAACACTCTGCAGTCAGCACGTCCATTCAATAGTTAAAACACACATGACATTAGCAACACTCCCGCACACATCGTAAAACACTTAACCTGTAACTGAACACCAATCAGTCACTAGCTACAGTGCCTTGCGAAAGTATTCGGCCCCCTTGAACTTTTCGACCTTTTGCCACATTTCAGGCTTCAAACATAAAGATATGAAACTGTAATTTTTGTGAAGAATGAACAACAAGTGGGACACAATCATGAAGTGGAACGAAATTTATTGGATATTTCAAAGATTTTTAACAAATAAAAAACAGAAAAATTGGGCGTGCAAAATTATTCAAGTTTATTTAAGTTAATACTTTGTAGCGCCACCTTTTGCTTCGATTACAACTGTAAGTCGCTTGGGGTATGTCTCTATCAGTTTTGCACATCGAGAGACTGACATTTTTGCCCATTCCTCCTTGCAAAACTGCTCAAGCTCAGTGAGGTTGGATGGAGAGCGTTTGTGAACAGCAGTTTTCAGTTCTTTCCACAGATTCTCGATTGGATTCAGGTCTGGACTTTGACTTAGCCATTCTAACACCTGGTTATGTTTATTTGTGAACCATTCCATTGTAGATTTTGCTTTATGTTTTGGATCATTGTCTTGTTTGAAGACAAATCTTCGTCCCAGTCTCAGGTTTTTTGCAGACTCCATCAGCTTTTCTTCCAGAATGGTCCTGTATTTGGCCCCATCCATCTTCCCACCAATTTAAGCCACCTTCCCTGTCCCTGCTGAAGAGAAGCAGGCCCAAACCATGATGCTGCCACCACCATGTTTGAGATTGGGGATGGTGTGTTCAGGGTGATGAGCTTTGTTGCTTTTACACCAAACATAACATTTCATGTGACCAGAGGACCTTCTTCCACATGTTTGGTGTGTCTCCCAGGTGGCTTGTGGCAAACTTTAAACGACACTTTTTATGGATATCTTTCAGAAATGGCTTTCTTCTTGCCACTCTTCCATAAAGGCCAGATTTATGCAGTATACAACTGATTGTTGTCCTATGGACAGACTCGCCCACCTCAGCTGTAGATCTCTGCAGTTCATTCAGAGTGATCATAGGCCTCTTGGCTGCATCTCTGATCAGTCTTCTCCTTGTATGAGCTGAAAGTTTAGAGGGACGGCCGGGTCTTTATAGATATGCAGTGGTCTGATACTCCTTCCATTTCAATATTATCGTTTGCACAGTGCTCCTTGGGATGTTTAAAGCTTGGGAAAACTTTCTGTATCCAAATCCGTCTTTAAACTTCTCCACAAAAGTATCTCGGACCTGCCTGGTGTGTTCCTTGTTTTTCATGATGCTCTCTGTGCTTTCAACAGACCTCTGAGACTATCACAGAGCAGGTGCATTTATATGGAGACTTGTTTACACACAGGTGGATTCTATTTATCATCATTAGTAATTTAGGTCAACATTGGATCATTCAGAGATCCTCACTGAACTTCTGAAGAGAGTTTGCTGCACTGAAAGTAAAGGGGCTGAATAATTTTGCTCACCAAATTTGTCAGTTTTTTATTTGTTAAAAAAGTTTAAAATATCCAATAAATTTCGTTCCACTTCATGATTGTGTCCCACTTGTTGTTACTTCTTCACAAAAAATTACACTTTTATATCTTTATGTCTGAAGCCTGAAATGTGGCAAAGGTTGAAATGTTCAAGGGGGCCGAATACTTTCGCAAGGCACTGTATATGCCTTTCAGGTATGAGCACGTGTCGTGAGACAATCGTGAATATGGAGGCTGAAGGACCATGGGGAAGGAGAAGATGATGAAGTGTCACAATGTCCATAGTCTTTGTGCCTGTTCTGTGTCACTATAGGGAGGTTGCTCTCATATGTGTTTTGTTTTGCTTTGTTTCCCGCTCCTTTTGTCACATGATCCCGTCACATGTTTTGATTAACCAATCAGTTCTGTTGTTTAGTCTGGTATTTAGTTCTGAGTGTTTGTAAGTCCTGTGTGGTTCTTTGTTCCTGTCCAGTTCTTCCTTGTGTTTTTCCAATAAATATATGTACAGTGAAGACGCGCCTGCCTCCTTATCCTTTGGAACCATGACAGAAAGAACCACCGATCTAATGGAGGCAGCGTCTTTTCCCTGGGGGTTTTTCGCCTGGGAGAAGGGGTTAGAGCTGGAGAATCTGGAGCTCTCTGACCTGCTGCCGCCTGACCTCCCAGACACCCTGCCGCCCTGGCCACCTGCACTGCCTTTCCTCTGGCCGCCTGACCTGCCTTTCCCCGGGCTGCCTGAACTGCCTGTCCCCGAGCCTGACCTAATTCATCCTCCAGTCCCCTTGTCGTCCAGAACCCCTGCTCGGCCGTCCCTGTTGTCCGGACCCCCTGCTCGGCCGTCCCTGTTTTCTGGACCCCCTGCTCGGCCGACGCTGCCGTCCGGACCCCCTGCTCGGCCGATGCCGCCGTCCGGACCCCCGTCGCTGACGCCGCAGTCCGGACCCCCGTCGCTGACGCCGCCGTCCGGACCCCCGCCGCTGAGGCCACGGAACCTCCGGACCCCCTGCTCAGCTTTCGCCCGGCCGGCCCATGTGTTCCCTGACGCCCGGCCGCCACCTGTGTTCCCTGCCGCCCGGCCGCCTTCTGTGTTCCCTGCCGCCCGGCCGCCTCCTGTGTTCCCTGCCGCCCGGCTGCCTCCTGTGTTCCCTGCCGCCCGGCCGCCTCCTGTGTTCCCTGCCGCCCGGCCGCCTCCTGTGTCCCCGCGTGCATGGGCCCCGCTACCCTCCCTTGCCCTCCTCCTCTCGTGTCTTTGTGTACCTGTTTTAGTGTTTCATTGTTTATTGGTGGAGTGGTCGCGCCAGGTGTCGCTCCTTAGGTGGGGGGTTCTGTCACAATGTCCATAGTCTTTGTACCTGTTCTGTGTCACTATAGGGTGGTTTCTCCCATATGTGTTTTGTTTTGCTTTGTTTCCCGCTCCTTTTGTCACATGATCCCGTCACATGTTTTGATTAACCAATCAGTTCTGTTGTTTAGTCCACACCTGCACCTCCTTCCCTCGTTAGTCTGGTATTTAGTTCTGAGTGTTTGTAAGTCCTGTGTGGTTCTTTGTTCCTGTCCAGTTCTTCCTTGTGTTTTTCCAACAAATATATGTACAGTGAAGACGCGCCTGCCTCCTCATCCTGTGGAACCATGACATGAAGAGACGGGGAGGGAAGAGGGAGAGGAAATAGAGGATGAGACTCTGGTAAAAACCAGACATCGGGACTGAAACATCATCGGCCAAAGGGCCATCAAGATTGTCGCCGGGCAGTGCGGGGGCAACATCACCATGTGTGCAGCCATTAGTGGTCTGGGTCCCTACAACACTGCCCACATACTGACATTTCTGCATGCACTACATGCCGCGGTCATATAGGACCAACCAGGGCAGCCCATGTTCGTTGTCATCTGGGATAATGTCAGTTTCCACCGGGCTGCTCTGGTCCGGGACTAGTTCGCCAACCACGACCATTTCATGGTGCTGAACCTGCCCCCTTATTCCCTGTTCCTCAACCTGATAGGGGAATTATTTTCGGCATGGCGGTGGAAGGTCTATGAACGCCTACACATGCACGTGTGCCGCTCCTGCGAGCAATGGAGGAGCCATGCGGAGACCTCGAGGTGGGCTCGATCCACGGGTGGATATGCCACGCCTGGCGATATTTTCCTGTTGCCTGGCAAGGGAGAACATCACCTGTGATCTGGACGAGGTGACGTGGCCCGACCCCAATCGATGGAGTGATCCCTGACTTGTAATGGGAGTTGTTTTACTACCTGTACAATGTATCACTGAGGCTTGGTTTCGGGAATAAAAACGGTTAAAAACTACAAATGACAGAAGTGTCTTGAGTAAAGTTGACCAGTGTGTTGTGTCTGTTTGACTGTTTGTTGTTCATGTGCATGTGTGTTAACTATTGATCTAAAGAGGGCCTTTTGAAGTCAGAGTGTTAAGTTTTGATTGCAGAATGGCAGTTTTGACATGGCAGTTCAATGTTAATCTTCAAGTGTTGTGTAAAGCATTCTTGTGTGTTGGGTTTTGACACAATGAGCCAAATTATGCATTTTGTGTGTTAACAATTGGAAAAACTGTAAAAGCCAAATTCAAATTAACATTCCATATAAATTATGGCTCAAATATTAAAATCTACTATTGAACCAGTTTCTTTATATAAAAACTGAAATGTGGGGTACCTTAACTAAGACTTCATGGGAAAAACATCCAATTGAAATCTTTCATGTAGATATTTGAATCCTTAGAGTACATAATAAAGCCCCAAATAATAATAATTTATTCAGGGCAGAATAAAGCCAATATCACTTACTAATAAATATTAAAAAATAAGCCATTAAAATTTACAAACACCTACGAACAACCCCCAGTCCTAAAAGCCCTCAAAAGACAGGAAATGAAGTTCCCTTGTCCAGTGTGTGTGTACTGAGGCTAAAATCAGAAACCACTACCAATCCAAGACAATCTGGCCTAAACAGATTATATTGAACAAAAAGAAAAATATTTATGAACTATTGGGAAAACACTACGAGTAAAGGTCATTGTTATTTCGATTTAAATACACAATACTCAGTTGCTGCCTATCTGACCTCTGTGAATGATAGAAAACTGAGGAAAACATTGACAATGCAGAGACTCAGCGAGCAGAGCATATCCATAGAGACTGGCCGACACAGACAAACCTGGCTACCCAGAGAGGACAGGCTGTGTTCACTGTGTTCCCAGAAAGGTGGAGACGGAGACTAATTTCCTGTTATTAAGAAGAGAAACATTCTTCACCAAAATTAACAGCCACTACATTTATTTTTAAACCATACCAGATTAAAAAATTAAATATGTACTAGGGAAAAGTAAATGTGCATATTTGGCAGCCAAATATGTGTCCTGTCCACCTTCCTCAATCTGAGGGATAAACAATGATTCTTTGTTAATCTTATTGATATTGACTGTTGTTGCTGTAGCGGCTGATAATTTGTTAAGATTATCCTGTATTATTTTAATTCATACTGTCAGTCTAGAGTACCATTGACCTGACTGAATTGCACTAACTTTCCATGTCAATAAAGTCCTTTTGAATTTAATTAAATTGTTAACTTGTCTGTCTCTACAGATATACAGCTGTTAAACTGTCTGTCTATCTACAGATAAACAGCTGTTAACCTGTCTGTCTCTACAAGTAGACAGATGTTAACATGTCTGTCTCTCTATAGTAATAAAGCTGTTAACCTGTCTGTCTCTACAGTAATAAAGCTGTTAACCTGTCTGTCTCTACAGTAATAAAGCTGTTAACCTGTCTGTCTCTATACAGTAATCAAGCTGTTAACCTGTCTGTCTCTCTACAGTAGTACAGCTGTTAACCTGTCTGTTTCTCTAGAGTAATAAAATTGTTAACCTGTCTGTCACTCTACAGTGATAAAGCTGTTAACCTGTCTGTCTGTCTACAGTGATAAAGCTGTTAACCTGTCTGTCTCTCTACAGTAGTAAAGCTGTTAACCTGTCTGTCTCTCTACAGTAGTAAAGCTGTTAACCTGTCTGTCTCTCTACAGTAATAAACCTGTCTGTCGCTCTACAGTGATAAAGCTGTTAACCTGTCTCTCTCTCTACAGTGATAAAGCTGTTAACCTGTCTGTCTCTCTACAGTGATAAAGCTGTTAACCTGTCTGTCTCTCTACAGTAGTAAAGCTGTTAACCTGTCTGTCTCTCTACAGTAGTAAAGCTGTTAACCTGTTTGTCTCTCTACAGTAATAAACCTGTCTGTCTCCCTACAGTGATAAAGCTGTTAACCTGTCTGTCTGTCTGTCTGTCTGTCTGTCTGTCTGTCTCTACAGTAATAAAGCTGTTAACCTGTCTGTCTCTCCACAGTAGTAAAGCTGTTAACCTGTCTGTCTGTCTCTACAGTAATAAAGCTGTTAACCTGTCTGTCTCTCTACAGTA
>JACXGM010033731.1:0-12103 GCA_016801145.1 Umbra pygmaea
ACTTTATGCTCTCTACATCTGATGTAGCAGAATTCAAATGCACCTTTAAAAGCAATTTTCCATGCCAAATCTATAATATTTACTACTTCTACTGTTGTACATTTTCCAGACCACTGCTCAGTACTTAGCGTTTTATTATTATTATTACTATTGTCATTATTATTTTAAAATTCTTATATTGTTGTAATTCTTGTTTTTAGTTCCACTGCATAGAATCGCCGTGCCATGTCCAAAGAATTTTCTCTGCATAGGATGATGTATGTTATTCGATGCATATGATAAATAAACAACCTTGACTTTGACTTTGAGTTGAATAAATTTGGTCACCCAAACAGAAATATCACATCAATATTTAGTTGAGCCTCCTTTAGCAGAAATAACAGCCTCTAGATGCTTCCTATAGCCTGCAATGAGTGTCTGGATTCTGTATGAAGGTATTTTGGACAATTCCTCCTGGTAAAACATCTCCAGTTCAGTTAGGTTTGGTGGTTGCTGAGCATGGACAGCCAGCATCAAATCATCCCACAGATTTTTAATGATATTCAGGTCTGGGGACTGGGATGGCCATTCCAGAACATTGTACTTGTTCCTCTGCATAAATGCAAGAGTAGATTTTGAGCAGAGTTTTGGGTCGTTGTCTTGTTGAAATATCCAGCCCCGCCGTAACTTCAACTTTGTGACTGATTTCTCTACATTATTCTCAAGTATCTGCTGATATTGAGTGGAATCCATGAGACCCTCAACTTAACAAGATTCCCAGTACTGCCACTGGCCACACAGCCGCACAGTATGATGGAACCTTCACCAAGTTTGACTGTGGATAGCAAGTGTTTGTCTTGGAACACTGTGTTCTTTTGCCGCCATGCAAAATGCCCCTTGTTATGACCAAATAACTCCATCTTTGTTTCATCAGTCCACAGCACCTTCTTCCAAAATGAAGCTGGCTTGTCCAAATGTGTGTTTATATACCTCAAGCGACTCTGCTTGTGGCGTGTGTGCAGAAAAGGCTTCTTCGGCATCACTCAACAAGAACTGTGCCTGTGGTTTTCCATTTCCGCACTATGTTCCTCACAGTGGACAGTGACAGCTTAAATCTCTGCGATAGCTTTTTGTAGCCTTCCTCTAAACCAAAACATTAAACAATCTTTGGTTTCAGGTCAATTGAGAGTTGTTTTGAGGCCCCCATGTTACCATTCTTCAGAGGAAAGTCAAAGAGAACAACAACTTGTAATTGGCCACCTTAAATACCTGTTCTCATGATTGGATGCACCTGCCTATGAAGTCCAAGGCTTACTAAACTCACCAAACCAATTGTGTGTTCCAATAAATCAGTCCTAGGTATTTCCAGGTTTTCAAATCAAAAAAATGATGAGGTTACCCAATTTTATGCACCTGTTTTGTTAATCTAATGAACCTCATTTCACTACTGAATTATTATTGTGCTCTTCGGTTATTTGATAGATCAAAATTGCTGATCCAAACACCCAATTTTTTATAAATGAAAATCATGGAAATTGTCAGGGGTGCCTAAACTTTTGTATAGGACTACCACCAGGGGTGGAGTGGGAAACATTTTCAGCCCGGGAGTTTTATGGTGCTCCAGCCCATTTTTTGATGAGGGTAAATTGTCTACCCACTTTTATGATGTTATAATAATGATCAATTAGCCTAATAATTTATTGAAATGTTAATAGAGGCCTTTTACCAAAGTGCAGATTTCTGAGGAGATTTTATTATTACTCCAGTAGGCTATTATGTCATGTGTCATGTTTAACAGTAGGTCAATAGCTTCTGCCTAGCTCAGCCCTGTCAGAAAGGTCACTGATAAATGATAAACAAATATGCATTACTGAAAAACATGTTTTTTAAGATAATATACACTAACCTCTCTCCGTCTTCCAGTATTGCAGCCTGTCTCAGCATAATTTTGTTTTGTATCCCTATTTTTCTCATTATTTTCTGCAAAGTTTATAATTGTATGGGTGAGGGCTTACCATGTGTTTGTCTTGCACTATACTTCTTTCATTCTCTTATTAAATAAATAAAGTGAGCTACTATGAGAGTTAGGCTTTACTGTATATTTCAGCTACACATTTAGCCAGTTAATACACTTACTTTGTAGCACAGTACATAACCAGAGCTCTTGGAGGCTGGCTAGAAAAAATGTAAAGCTAGATACTGTAGCTAGACACCTGACTTAAATATCAGCAACTATTGTCCTTACCCTTTTGAAAACTAAGTTCCAAGAGTCTGGTTTGTTTTGGAAGAGTGTTTCGATTTCTAAAGCAGAAACAGGAGTTAGCTAATATAGTATCAAATATAGACGTTAAGAAGTTATCTTTGTCTGTCACCTCGTCTGCTGCATCTCTACTGTCGCGCGCACTCAGAGGAACAGACATCTGAAAGCGCTGTTGGAGGTAAATTAATCACGTGCTGGGAGAACACATTTAGTGATTCTACGTTGGCAAAAAGGTTGCTACAATTAGAATTTAGATAAACATTATTAACACATTTCACTTTTCTTTTTTGCCTTTCCATCATTAGACTTACTCACACACTGTCTGTTAACATTACCGATAGACTTCCACACCTGACAAGGAAAAAAAGAGGAGTTTAATGGCTTTACGTCAGGGCTATGCCATTTGGGGAGGGGCCGCTCACTGACACTGTTCCCCCTATATTTCTGAAAATCCTAGACATGGTTGTGACCTGCACTTCGTTAGTGCTTTCTGAGTTTGTATTGAAATAAGAGGCTGCTGTGGACCGCTGTATGGGTTGAGCAGAAGCTGCACAGTTTTACCAGCAGGCAGCGGCCGCACACTAGGTGATTTGTTGAAAACTTGCAATGTATAACTATTATTAGACCAGCCCTCACAGCCTCGAATCACCTGCAGCCCACCGGGAAAAGTCCTGACTCTCCCGACTGCCACTCCGCTACTGACTACCACAGTCTAATATATAGTAGATTAAAGAGCTATGAGCTATCCACTGTCTGTAAGCTATCTGCCCCTGTAATCATGAGCATATCCATGGTGGCCTTGACTTTCCTCAATACATGTTTGTGAAAGGCGATGATTGCTTCTCTTAACTTTTTGGACTAACCTTTTTTCTTAGCCATGTTTCAAACATGCAGTCAAACGTGACACTCAACAAACCTCAAAACATTTCAGATATTTCATGTGTTCCTGCTCAAGCATCAGGTAGGGCTGGGACGGTTACCGCATTACCGCAATACCGCAGTCACGTGACGCCTACCGCGGGTCTGAGCTCGTCACCATCATCACCGCAAAAAAAAACTTTGGCCTGCGCATTTGCACATTGTTGAAATCAAAAGATGGAACAAAATTGGGGCTACACATTTTACTAAAGCAGACAATACAGGCGCATGAGAAAGCCCCAAAAGTAGGACCTCCATTTTTAATTGCACATGCTCAGAACCAGCCATAGCTATACGCAAGTACCGTCGCCTGGCAACACTACTATGCTAGCAACGAGAACTCTGATTTTTGTTTTTCTGAATAATAGCGGTCATTTTAAGGCATTACAATAATAATTGTTAATTCATTATGAAGCTAGTGAATTGTATCACGTGTGTAAAGAAACAATAGGAGTGTGTGATAGCAAAAAATAATTTAACATGTTTTAATAATTTTTTATTAAAACAGTAACAAATATGTTGTAGCATATTCACAATTTGATTGAATATATTGTCAGTGTCTCGTGTGACAAGATTACATTCACTAGAGTCTGTTTTATCCAACAATAGACTAAATTTAACAAAATATGAACATTGACCGACTACATATGCAATGCAATTATTGTAATATTTATCACTATTATTTCGAAAAGGAAAATCCGAGTTCATGTTTTTGGTATAATAAGCCGCTTTTCGACCAAGTAGTTACAGGAATATAACAGTCCACTTCTAAATAGTTGTACTAACTACCCTCCCCCAAAGCCGGTTTTGCTATTTGTATTCGCACTGGCCAATTGGCCATAGAAACTGGTAGAAGGGGTAAGGGAGTGACAAAAGACATATAGCGTCGTAACTAGAATTTAGCGTAGCGCCACATACAACAACATTTAACAGTTGAATGAGTATGGGTAAAACTGGGTGTATGATAAGTGTGTAAATTATTTTATGTGTAATAAATCACTTCTCAAGAGTAAAAGGAACACTGTTTATTAAAAACAGGTATAATATATATCTCCAAACACAAGGCAACTGCACAGAACTTTCATCCAAGGCAGAATTAATGAACAAACGGATCAGGGTTCAGGCCAGAATATCAATAGCAGGTTTAGCAAAGGTACATAGGACAATCCAAAATCACAAAACTAGTTAAACAAGGCAAAGGTCAAAACCGGGATAACGATAACAAAATAGAATGCTCAGAATAGAAGAGTAATACTCACAATAACTCGCAAAGAGGCTATGGTGTGTGTGTGGCTTAAATACTGATGGTGTGAGAGCAGGTGTTCAGAATTAGTGCGATTGAGTCCGGATATGGGAATTGTAGTTCAGAGGAGGCATGACTAGGAAGCTGTAGTCCACAGGAAGAAGAACTGGGGAATGGGAATTGTAGTTCTGAGCAACGTAGAATAGGGAAGTGGCAGTTTCCAGGGAAGGGGAACTGGGGAACGTTACAGAACCCCCTCCACAAGGCGCAGCTCCTGAGGTGCCAAACAGTGGACACGCCACAGGACACCAGGTGGCAGAAGACCCAGGCAGGAGACTATAGCAGCAGAGCCCAGGCTGGCGGAGGCACATCAGGGTGAAGCAGACGAGCAGACCAGGCAGACGGAGGGAACTCCGGCGGACCGGAAGGCGGAGACAACAGCCGTGGACCAGAAGGCAGAGGCCTGGCAGGGCAAAGCAGACAAGCAGACCAGGGCGGTGGATGGAGCCATGGCAGGCCGGAGGGCGGAGGCAGCAACAGCGGACCGGAGGGCGGAGGCAGCAGCAGCAGCAGACCGGAGGAACGAAGAACCCACGGAGGTCCGGAGGATGGAGGCAGCTGCGACGGGCTGGACGGCTGAGTCCGGGCAGGCAGAGGTCCGGCCGAGCAAGGTAGAGGTGAAGGTTGAGGCGGAGGCCAGGCAGGCGGCACCAGAGGCAGAGTCCAGGCCGACAAAGGCAGAGTCAAAGGCCCCGCGGGATGCAGCCAGGCCGGAGGGGGCGTCGAGGGCCGAGACAAAGGCGGACCAGGCACCGGAACCACAGCAGACACAGGAATCTGTAAGAACACAGCACAAACAGACACAGACAAACATACAGACACAGAGAGGGGCACAGAGACTGGGGTATGCGTAGGCCCGGGGACAAGCTCTGGAGCAGGGACTAGGTTAGGAACCGGCACGGTGACAGGGGCAGACACTGGCACAAGGAGAGGAGCAGCCAATGGCACTGGGAGAGGAGAAGGACATGACACTGGGAGAGGAGCAGGACATGGTACTGGAAGAGGAGCAGGACATGGCACTGGGAGAGGGGCAGGACATGGCACTGGGAGAGGAGCAGGACATGGCACTGGGAGAGGAGCAGGACATGGCACTGGGAGAGGAGCAGGCTCTGGGATAAGGGGAGGCTCTGGGATAAGGGCAGGCTCTGGGATAAGGGAAGGCTCTGGGATATGGTTAGGTACCAGGGAAGGGTCATGGTCAGTCAAGGTTACGGTGTCAGGCAAGGGCACGGTGACAGGCAAGGGCATGGTGACAGGCAAGGGCACGGTGACAGGCAAGGGCACGGTGACAGGCAAGGGCACGGTGACAGGCAAGGACACGGTGACAGGCAAGGACACAGTGACAGGCAAGGACAAGGTGACAGGCAAGGGCTCAGGGACTAGGGCAGTCACCAGGACTGAGTCAGGCATTGGTAAGGGGACTGGAGGAGGAACTAGGAAATGCTCTGGCTCAGGGACAAGGACAAGGACAGGCCTGGGGACAAGGCAAGGCTCAGATTCGGAGACAAGGCAAGGCTCAGGTTCGGAGACAAGGCAAGGCTCAGGTTTGGAGACAAGGCAAGGCTCAGGTTCGGAGACAAGGCATGGCTCAGGTTCGGAGACAAGGCAAGGCTCAGGTTCGGAGACAAGGCAAGGCTCAGGTTCGGAGACAAGGCAAGGCTCAGGTTCGGAGACAAGGCAAGGCTCAAGCTTGGCCAATGGTAGTGTAGTGACCGCTGGTGGCCGGGAGGCTTGAGCAACCTCTGGTGGCCAGGAGGCTTGAGCGGAAACAGCGGCCTCTGGTGGCCGTGAGGCTTGAGCGAAAACAGCGGCCTCTGGTGGCCGGGAGGCTTGAGCAGAAACAGCGGCCTCTGGTGGCCGAGAGGCTTGAGCGAAAAAACAGCGGCCTCTGGTGGTCTGGGCGTGGTGGAGACCTCTGGTGGTCTGGGCATGGTGGAGACCTCTGGTGGTCTGGACGTGGTGGAGACCTCTGGTGGTCTGGACGTGGTGGAGACCTCTGGTGGTCTGGACGTGGTGGAGACCTCTGGAGGTCTGGACTTGGTGGAGAACTCTGGTGGTCTGGACGTGGTGGAGACCTCTGCTGGCCGGGGCAGAGCGGGAGCGACCTCTGGTGGCCGAGACTGGGTAGTGGAGACCTGAGCGGGAGCGGCCTCTGGTGGCCGAGGAGAGGGAACTGCGGCCTCATGTGGCCAAGGAGAGGGAACTGCGGCCTCTTGTGGCCGAGGAGAGGGAACTGTGGCCTCTTGTGGCCGAGGAGAGGGAACTGCGGCCTCTTGTGGCCAAGGAGAGGGAACTGCGACCTCTTGTGGCCGTGGAACTGGAATTGCGGCCTCTTGTGACCAAGGAACTTGGGCGATCAGGGTCCTGCCAGGACATCGAGAGGCCCCAATGACTTCCAAACAGGGAATTAGCTGAGGGGATCGGGTGAGCAGCCGCTTCACAAGGAAAATCTCAGCCTCTGTCTGGAGTGACCCATAACCGGCCCTCCATGAGAAGAACTGGCTAACCAAGTCTGGACGGGCACTGAATGCTTGGCCGCATTGGTTCATCCAATCCCGATAGTCCCCATCCACTTCGGGGTCTTTCCTTAATTCAGTGAAGATTAAATCCCTCTGGGAACTGAGGCCGGTGGCCATCTTAGAACTGGGACTGGTAGCCATCTTAGAACTGGGGCTGGTAGCCATCGTGGAACTGGGGCTGGTAGTCATCTTAGAACTGGGGCAAGTAGCCTTCTTGGAACTGGGACTGGTAGCCATCTTGGAACTGGGACTAGTAGCCTTCTTGGAACTGGAACTGGTAGCCATCTTGGAACTGGGACTAGTAGCCTTCGTGGAACTGGGACTAGTAGCCTTCTTGGAACTGGGGCTAGGAGCCACTGTCTTAGAACAGGAACTGGGTGCCCTCTTAGGAGATTCAAAAGGGGCAGGTGTCTCAAAGACATGACGGGGAAGGATGTAGTCCCCATCCATAGCCTCCCGGACTAAAAAGTCCTCATAGGAGGCTTCGTAGAGGTCCCTCCTGGGCCCAGCCACTGCAAAACAGCTCACTCCCAGCCATTTTCTGTATTAGGCGAGGTATTCTGTAATGGATACTCCCAAATTACAAAAAGAACAAAGTTTATTTGAAACAGGATGAAAGTCCAAAAGCAAAGGCACAGGGGATAATCCAAAAACACAAGACAGGGTAAACAAAGCACGGGTCAAGCCAGAATAACAATCCCAGATATTAGGCAAAGGTACAAAGGTAAATTAAAGGCAGAATAATCCAAAACGAAAGCAGAGGTCAGACCGTAACAATAATATAGAATTAGAATGCTCAGTAACAAGGAAATAATACTCACAATACCTCGCGAAGAGGCAATGGTGTGTGTGTGTGCCATATATAGGACTGGGTGAGAGCAGGTGAATGGAATTTGGTTGATTGAGTCCAGGTTATGGGAAATGTAGTTCTGAGGAGGCAAGACCAGGGAAGCTGTAGTTCACAGGGAAGATGAAATGGGGAATGGGAATTGTAGTTCTGAGCAATCTAGGAAGGGGAAGATGTAGTTCTCTGGGAAGAGGAACTGAGAAACGTTACAGAATCCCCCCCTCCAAGGCGCAGCTCCAGAGGCGCCAAACAGCAACACGCCACCGGACACGAGGCGACAGAAGACCCAGGCAGGAGACTGTAGCGGCAGAAACCAGAGCGGCGGAGGCTCCCCAGAGCGAAGCAGACGAGCAGAACAGGCAGGTGGAGGGAGGCTTGGCGGGCCGGAGGGCGGAGGCAGCAGCAGCTGACCGGAGGGACAAAGCAACAACGGCGGGCCGGAGGGCGAAGGCAGCAGCAGTGGACCGGAGGGACAAAGAATCAACGGCGGTCCGGAGGATGCAGGCAGCAGCGACGTGCTGGATGGCTGAGTCCGGCAGGCGGAGGTCCGGCCGAGCAAGGCAGAAGCGAAGGCCGAGGCGGAGGCCAGGCAGGCGGCAAAAGAGGCAGAGTCCGGGCCGACAAAGGCGGAGTCAATGGCCCCACCGGAGGCGGCCAGGCCGGAGGGGGCGTCGAGGGCCAAGACAAAGGCGGACCAGGCACCGGAACCACAGCAGACACAGGAACCTGGAAGGACAATGCACAGACAGACACAGACAAACAGACATACACAGAGAGGGACACAGAGAACAGGGTAGGCGCAGGCCCGAGGACCGGAGCGGGGACTAGGGCAGGAACTGGCACGGGGACAGGGGCAGGAACTGGCACGGGGACAGGGGCAGACACCAGGGCATGGGCAGGCATGGGCACGGTGACAAGCAAGGGCACGGTGACAGGCAAGGGCACGGTGACAGGCAAGGCCACGGTGACTGGTAAGAGTATGGCGACAGGCAAGGGCACGGCGACAGGCAAGAGCACGGTGACTGGTGCTGCCAAAGGCACCGGGACAGGGGCAGCCAAAGGCACCGGAACAGGGGCAGTCAATGGCACCGGGACAGGGGCAGGCAATGGCACCGGGACAGGGGCAGGCAATGGCACTGGGACAGGGGCAGGCAATGGCACCAGGACAGGGGCAGCCAAAGGCACATGGAGAGGGGCAGTCAATGGCACTGGGACAGGGGCAGGCACTGGCACTGGGACAGGGGCAGGCAATGGCACTGGGACAGGGGCAGGCAATGGCACTGGGACAATGAAAGGTTCAGGCTTGGAAGTCAGAGCAGGCTCTGGGACAAGGGCAGGCTCAGTGACAGGGAAAGGCTCAGTGACCGGGAAAGGCTCAGGAAATAGAACAGGGAATGGTACAGGGACTGGTGTAGGCAATGGCATAGAGGCAGACACCAGCTCTGGAACTAGGGCAGGCACCCGGACTGAGTCAGGCACTGGCACAGGGACTGGAGGAGGAACAAGGGATGGCTCTGGCTCAAGGAACAGGTCAGGCTCGGAGACAAGGCAAGGCTCAGGCTCGGGGACAAGGCAAGGCTCAGGCTCGGGGATAAGGCAAGGCTCAGGCTCGGAGACAAGGCAAGGCTCAGGCTCGGCTGATGGTGATATAGCGGCCTCTTGTGGCCGGGAGGCTTGGGCGTGAGCGGCCTCTTGTGGCCGGGAGGCTTGGGCGGAAACAGCGGCCTCTTGTGGCCGGAAGGCTTGGGCGGAAACAGCAGCCTCTGGCGGACTGGGCATGGTGGAGACCTCTGGTGGTCTGGGCAAGGTGGAGACCTCTGGTGGCCGTGACTGGGGAGCGACCTCTGGTGGCCGTGACTGGGGAGCGACCTCTGGTGGCCGTGACTGGGGAGCGACCTCTTGTGGCCGCGGAACGGGAGCGACCTCTTGTGGCCGTGGAACGGGAGCGACCTCTTGTGGCCGTGGAACGGGAGCGACCTCTTGTGGCCGTGGAACGGGAGCGACCTCTTGTGGCCGTGGAACGGGAGCGACCTCTTGTGGCCGTGGAACTTGGGCGACCTCTGGTGGCCGTGGAACTTGGGGGACCTCTGCTGGTCTGGGAACTTGGGCGACCTCTGCTGGTCTGGGAACTTGGGCGACCTCTGCTGGTCTGGGAACTTGGGCGACCTCTGCTGGTCTGGGAACTTGGGCGAACTCTGCTGGTCTGGGAACTTGGGCGACATCTGCTGGTCTGGGAACTTGAGCGATAACAGCGGCCTCTTGTGGCCGTGGAGCGGAAGCGCGCCAAACCCCTACAGAAAGGGTTTCCTTTTCCTCCTCGTCAGACGATGCTGACACACTTATAAGGTTTGGCATCTCCTCGTCATCGCTCTCTTCATATATATGGCTCAAACAGGCGGGCCACCAGGGAAACGAGTAGGCAGCCATAGTGGGAGGCAGGCAGGTGGCCATCTTGGGACTCTGGGCGGCCATCTTTGGACTGGGGCTGGTAGCAGCACTCTGTGGACTGGGGCTGGTAGCCTTCCTGGAACTGGGGCTGGTAGCCATCTTGTAACTGGGGCAGGTAGCCATCTTGTAACTGGGGCTGGTAGCCTTCCTGGAACTGGGGCTGGTATCCATCTTGGAACTGGGGCTGGTAGCCTTCTTGGAACTGGGGCTGGTAGCCTTATTGGAACTGGGGCTGGTAGCCTTCTTGGGACTGGGTCTGGTAGCCATCTTGGAATCAGGGCTGGTAGCCATCTTGGAACTCGGGGTGGCCTTCTTGGGACTGGGGTTGGGAGCCACCGTCTTGGAACAGGGACTGGGTGCCCTCTTTGGAGCTTCAAAAGGGGCAGGTGTCTTAAAGACACGACGGGGAAGGATGTAGTCCCCATCCATAGCCTCCCTGACTAAAAAATCCTCATATGAGGCTTCGTAGAGGTCCCATAGAGGTCCTCCTGGGCCCAGCCACCATAAAACAGCTCACTCCCAGACATATTTTTGTACTAGGCAAATGAACACTCTGTAATGAACACTCCCACAGATTGAAAAGAACACTATTTATTCCAAACAGGATAAATGTTGTTATATGGCAACGGCACAGAATCTTAATCCAAGGCAGAACACTCAACCAAACGATGCAGGGGTCAGGCCAGAACAATAACACAAGAATGCAGGCTAAGGCACAGAAGGAAATCCAAGGCAGAATAATGATCTATACAAGGCAAAGGTCAAACCGGAATAACAATTTAACATTGGAATGCTCAGAATGGAGAAAATAATACTCACAATACCTCGCAAAGAGGCACGAGCATGTGTGTGCTTATATATACTGCTTGAGTGGGAGTAGGTGTACTGAATTTGGGTGATTGAGTCCGGGTTATGGGAAACGTAGTTCTGAGGGAAGCTGTAGTTCACAGGGAAGATGAACTGAGGAATGGGAATTGTAGTTCTGAGCAATCTAGGAAGGGGAAGATGTAGTTCTCTGGGAAGAGGAACTGAGAAATGTTATAATAACACACATAGATATGTGGATGTTGTTCAAGATTTAGTTAAAGGGAATAACAACAGTTACCATAAGAGTATATGTATGAAACCATCCAAGGTGACACCTGAAAATACCTTTCAAGTTTATAAAAACCTTTATGGTTTTTTCTCACTGCGTAAAGAAGAAGCCTTCCTTCAAATTCAAAAATGGTGACCTGGTCCATATCTTAAAGTTGCGTAATGTGTTTGAAAAAAAGTATGAACATGAATATAGTGAGCTATTTACAGTTACAGATTGTATACCACATAATTCCTCCTGTGTACAAGTTAACCTGTTCATCACCTGGGAAACCGGCGCCGGGTCCTTTTCGCGCACGTCACATACATTGGTTAATTACATATTGTAAACATGCGCAAAACCTGTCATGTTATATACTGCTAGAACGGCAAGGATCTTATCTGTAAAGATATGCAAACTGTTTTTGCCAAAAGCAAATAATATAGATACATGGATTGTATAAACTCAAAACAAAAAAATTGACTAACGCATTTTCGGCACTGCTGATGCGAGGTATATGTGATCAATAAACAAACATTTCTCAACCTAGCCACGAAAGCCATATGGGATTCGAAAGCCACTATTCAGACCTTTACAAAAATGCCAGCCTTTTTGTTCTAGGCCAAACAGGCACGAAACAGTCCAGCAATATATCAGCAAAAACTATTTCACATTTTGAAATCAATACAACAACTTTTCCCTATATTGTATGATTTTTTATTGTAAAACGTGGTTTCTAGTCAACTAATTCCAC
>JACXGM010033732.1:0-12190 GCA_016801145.1 Umbra pygmaea
TCTCTCTCTCTCTCTCTCTCTCTCTCTCTCTCTCTCTCTCTCAGGGTTGATGATCCACAGTGATTTGATCCCATCCAGAGAGGAATGAGATGTGTGGGGGTTCAACAGGGAGAGAGGGTCCTAGAGGAACCACTGCCCACTCCATCCCCACGGTGCGGCCAAAGGGGCTGTGCGATCCGACGGGTTGGGATGTCTGTCTCCTGGTGTGTGCGACTGGCCCACAGGAACCATTACAGGCAGGAAGGAGAGAGTGCTCGTACCACTGAGAGAGACCTGGAGGAGGGGAGGAGAGAGAGAACAACAGGGAGGGACAGAGGAGGGGAGCTGGGTTAAAATTGCAGGAGTGGGATTATGGAAGATTACTGAACAGAGGCATGAGGCTGGGTCCAGGCAGGATGTGGGAGAGTGCCTTTCATCCGGCATGGAAGACAAAGGAGCTGCCAGTGACGAGGCTGGGTCTCCCTGCCCTGCCGGATGCTTGGTGGGGTGTTAGGGAGGCAGGGGGAGGCAAGGATATGGGGGGTGTCAAGTAAACGGGAGGGGGACCTCGCAAATTACTGCTTATATCAGTCTCTCTCCTCCCCCTTCTCTCCCCTGTCTCTATCTCTCTCTGTTTCAGACGGACAGGGTAATTACAGAGTTTGACATAATAGCAGGCCTGGTGCTTTACCCCAAGAGGACAGCCATGTGGCATTATGTGTGGGTAGCCTGACAGCTCTACAATGCCTACGTGCACACCGTTGTGTAGGTTCGTGTGAGTGTTGCTTAACTTTCACGTCTCATGTTGCATTTCCTCCTCGTGTGGTTTGTGTGTGTCCTCAAATGTGTGGTGTGTGTCTACACTTATTTTGTACGTTTGGATGTATGTATGTACGTACGTATGTAGTATGTGTGTGTACATGTTCGCGTGTTCGCGCACGGCCATCATCAGTCTCTGTCGTCTTCTGAGCCATATCTTATGACCAACACCAGACATCTGGTCTTCCTCATCCCAGACCTACATACATGTACTCTTCCCAATGGAACACTATTCCTGATAGAGCCCACTGCTTTTGACCAGTGCTGCTAGTGCACTGGAACAGGAATGGGGGAATTTGGGATGCAAGTCTGCTACTCTCGTTTTACAGGCGTGCTGCAATCATGTCGCGCATACAGTTTACGCACTCACGGATACACACATATAAACCCAAAACACACTCCATCATTTTTCAGGCGAACCACATGCGCTCACAGAAAGATAACCAAAACATCATAAGCCCTGAAATGATATTCAAGCTAAACATAGGGGCAGTCCTGCAAAAACTTTTAAAACCGTTGTTTGGGTATTGGTTTCACGTGATGCACATTTGTTTGAAATGAATTAATACAACACACTTTCAAATGATTTAGCATGCGTAATGTACAGTTCACATTTTACGTCCAATCCTTTTCAAACATCTCAGCCGGAGTTATGGATGTGAAAGGAAGTGCATTCATTTCAGTTGAATCTAAAGTTGTAACAGAGGTTTTTCAAAGATAAATGTAGCTTTCAATGGGAGGAATGTATCCTGATGATAGTGCTCTACTGTCCAACCCCTCACCTCTGTAGAACGTACGAGGCCTAGGGGCTTTTCAAACCAATCGTTGCCTCCCTCGTCTCCAGTCAGGGTGATGGCCTCTGTGAGGAGCTTAGTAGCTGTCTCTTAAACATCCCAGAGCTAAGACCATAATCTCAGGGAGAAACCAGAGCCACAACCAGCTCTAATGACTATTATGCTGACAAAACTATCCCTGAACACAGCGGAGCTGCAGCAATACTTCTATGGGTCTCTTCCTCTCCATGTTGGATCTCATCCAAAGTACTGCACTAAATGGAATAGGGTGTCACTTTGGTGGTTAGTAGCTTGTTGCTGATATACACAACCTCACTGATGTGTAATTGTTTTCTCTCTGGAATGTACGAGCAGGTAAATACTCAATCCTAAAGCCATGAATTCAGTTGACTGCTAAATGGCATTATAATAGCCCAGAGGCTTTTCTTAACAACAATTACTTTTGATAAGCTGTCGATTTGCCTAAGAGCTTTTCTGCCTGACTGGCCTGAAGAGTTTGTCTTCCTCCTTACCTCCTATTCTACAAACAACAACTGGATAGATCAATTAGGTATTTTTCAACAGGGCTGAGGGCATTCCACATTGATTTGTTTGTTTGTCTGGTACTACGCTAATAAGTTAAACCTCTTTCAGCTTCTTCGTAAGACAACATTCAAATACACACATTTGTGTTTTATTGTCACTCAACCCAGGCTGGTCATTGTTATGACAGGAAATGCCACAATAAATGTGAGTTAGCATACCTTAAATGTGGTAATTTTTTATCTTAAAAGCACATTAGTAATCTGAGCCACATACCTGCCATTGCAAGCACTATGCTGAGCTAAACATGTCTCCCTGACCACCAGGCTCACTTTTATGAATAGGGTTACTATTATGACAATTTGAAACAACTGAGATGTGTCGTCATTAAACAATATTAGTGGTTTTAGCATAGTACTGCCACTTTACATTCCAATAATCTACCTCTCTATTTTAAACCATATTTGCACTGAATGTACAGTATTTTTTATCTACCCTAATACCGGCTAGTCTTGGCCAGGTTGTGATTGCAAATGAGAACTTGTCCTCAATCGATTAACTTGGTTAAATAAAGATGAAATAAAAAAATACATATATTTTTTTAGCAGATGTTAGGTTAAGTGTTCGTTTTTTCCCCTTTATATGTCACAGTTCAGGTGTAGTGTGTGGAGATGGAGAGAGGGAGGCCAGGCAGGTAGTGGCCTTCTGTGTGTCTTTATGCACCCAGTTGATTGCAGTATGACATCACAAGGCATATAAACAATAGCTCTTCCTGACTTGTTCATTGGACTTGTAATGGAGATTGCACAACGACATAAGACTACTAATAACTATGCTCTTAAGCACGGCATAGAACGCGCAAGAAATCTCGAAAATGTATGTCTTGTCTCAGCATTATTAATATAATCTACTTACAACTCTTTGATATGGAGAGGGCACAATAGTAGAATATATCCAAGTCCACACAACCCACATGTAACCAGCATCAATGTAGCACACCCTCCCCTGAATCACCAGAGCTTAAATAGGATCTCAATTGATCCAAGCTGCAAGTAATTAGCAATCAGATATGACAAGCACCTGAAACAACTAATGCTGCGTTCCATTTGGCTCGGAAGTGGGAGGTCGGAACTGGGAATGACGTCACACCCGAGTTAAAACAAGTTGATTTCATTCCATTTACCGAAGTGAGAAAACAAGTCAGCTATACAAGTAGCATACAATTAGCCATGTTAGCCATTTTTAGCAAAACCAGTTGATAAAACGCATTTCGGTGTATTTTTACGTCTTCTAACGCTGTAGCAACATGTCCAGAGACAGCAGTTGGACAGTACTGTGTGTATGACAATTTTTGTGAAAAACAAATTAAACGATTACTACTACTAAAAATTTAAAGTAACAACAACTTTCATTTACTGTTGATACAGGGCGCTATTATCTTGGAAAATGAACTTGGGTGTAGTGAAATTTCTCAGACCTCACGACTAGGAATCTCCCATTTGGCTGGGTGTTCCAGTTGAAATTCTGACAAGGAGCTCGGAATTTCTGACCTCCGAGTACAACTGGAACGTGGCCTAAGCTGAGACCTATCCCCGCTACTGGTGAACAGGGGAGAGCGCACTAACAAAACTTAAAACAACAGTGCATACATAACTCAGAACAACAGAACATATGGAATAACCGAAAACAATGAAACAGAAAATATACACTGCTCAAAAAAATAAAGGGAACACTAAGATAACACATCCTAGATCTGAATGAATTAACTAATCGTATGAAATACTTTCGTCTTTACATAGTTGAATGTGCTGACAACAAAATCACACAAAAATGATCAACGGAAATCAAATTTATCAACCCATGGAGGTCTGGATATGGAGTCACACTCAAAATCAAAGTGGAAAACCACATTACAGGCTGATCCAACTTTGATGCAATGTCCTTAAAACAAGTCAAAATGAGGCTCAGTAGTGTGTGTGGCCTCCACGTGCTCGTATGACCTCCCTACAATGCCTGGGCATACTCCTGACGAGGTGGCGAATGGTCTCCTGAGGGATGTACTCCCAGACCTGGACTAAAGCATCTACCAACTCCTGGACAGTCTGTGGTGCAACGTGGCATTGGCGGATGGAGTGAGACATGATGTCCCAGATGTGCTCAATCGGATTCAGGTCTGGGGAACGGGCGGGCTAGTCCATAGCATCAATGCCTTCCTCTTGCAGGAACTGCTGACACACTCCAGCCACATGAGGTCTAGCATTGTCTTGCATTAGGAGGAACCCAGGGCCAACCGCACCAGCATATGGTCTCACAAGGGGTCTGAGTAAAAGGCCTCCTTAAAAATGTTATGGGGAACGATGTTATAGGTTTAGCATCTTTGTGGGGACATTGCTTCCTTCATGTCCACACAGATGTGGATCTCCCTCAAAACCATCCTCCTAGTTTCACCAGCACCATTCTATTTCCTACTCAGGTTTTATTGAGACTGGGATGAACAGACGGGGGAGGTATGTTCCTGCTGTTAATAACTACTCAGGTCTTATTGAGACTGGGATGAACAGACGGGGGGAGGTATGTTCCTGCTGCCGTGGAAGTGGAAAGTGGGCTCAGATTTCTTTTGTGGGTAAAGTACAATATTTATGATTTTAAGATGATGACAAAAGATGATACTATCAAGGTGTCCGATGGACCTGTGGTTAGGGAGCCAGACTTGTAGTCGGAAGGTTGATTTCCAATATAAGAGGGACTGCTATATCAGAAAAATGTCAAATGTAGCTAAAAGGTTTGTATTTTCGAATATGCAGGAAGTTTGATTTTGAGTTTCTGAAGTTTTCATTTTTTGGGTCATATTTACATTTTAAACACAGAAAAAGAACACAGGCAACGCTTGCAAAGTGATTCTCTGAGTCAGCCCACATGTTTAAAAGTGCCCGAACATCTGAAATGGTCCAATGTGCAGTTTCTATTTTCATTTTGCCATATGCAATTACCGTATTATTCGTGAAACGTTACATAAACCTACACTTTACATGACAACTAACCAGACTTTCATAATTTAAATATGGCGCCAATAGAAACCCAACCCCCAAACAGTAGTGTGACATCATGTCTATGTTTTTCTAGAACAATCACAGATTTCACTCACTTGTAAGACCACCAAACTCGGGTGCCAGCACCAGCTTTCAAACCAGGTAATCAGCCCACAAAGTGTTCAACTTCCAAAGGGACCAGGGGGTAATCGTTACACTATGGAATATTAAACATGTCAAAAGTCTGTAGACTTGGCGGGATACTTTCGTCAATCAAATTCGAACAAGCAGTCGGTATGTATGTTAAGTTTATTCAGTGGGGCATGGTAGAAAGCGCGCGGAGGAAGAAATTTAACGTACCATGTAGGGATGGGCATTACGGCTCTTTTCCGCGAGCCGGATCATATAATAATATAATAATATGTTAATTTTTTATAGCACCTTTCAAGAACCCAAGGTCGCTTCACAAAACATTGCAAAGATGGTACGTTAAAGTTCTTCCTTTGCGCGCTTTCTACTATGCACTGAATAAACTTTACATACAGAAAATTCTAGCCCAATTACTGCTCAAAAACAGCCCAAAATGCCTTAAAACTAGCCCAATTTGTATACGTTGCCACTGACTTAATAATTCCAATACTTTTTTCCGCAATGCTATTTTCTTAATTTCAAAATTTGTATATGTTCATTCCACAACATGGTCCTTGCCTTTAATTATCTCCACGTACAGTGACAGAGACAAATGGAAATACAAAGATGATCATGGGATGAGTTCGAGGATCAGCAAGAATGAGAGTACAGATGTTTCGCAACTTGACAATAACTGAACTTGCTGTTCATCTATATCCACAGCACCTTTCTCCTGGTGTTTACTGCAACACTTTACTTTTTTGAATCTATACAAATTATTTCATCATTATTATTTGTAGGTTTTATTAATAAAAATGTAACTTTTTTGCTATCACATACGCTTATTGTGCTTTACTGTCATCTGTTGGGATACTCCTAATCCATTCCATTAAACCCTTTTCTTTTTCCCAGTCTTTGCAATATTTTCTTCCATATTTTGTCAATTTCCCTGACATTTAGAAAATTAAATGGTGTTTAGGTGTCTAGTATGCTAGTAAACACGATTTGTCTTCATAAACATGTTTTTTAAAATAAAGCTTTTTACTTTGTTCGTTTTGTAGGCACTAAACCAATCACAGCAATTATCATAACGTTTGCGCCATGCGTAGCACTCTCTCTCAAAACGATCTGCTCTCTCCCTCTCTTTAATATACACCACACACAGTAGCTCCTCCCATACCTGGCACAGGTTGCAACATACAGCCTTTGTCACATTTACCGTATTTAAAGGAAAATGCCATGGTTGTTTAAAAATAGCCCAAAAACCCGCAACCCACCACCAATATATCTTCTACCGCCAAATTGATTTAAAAAATCGCCCAATTTTGCTAGAAAACCACAGACATGGCCACACTGTTTATATAGTCCATACCGACTGATTGTTAGAATTTGATTGATGAAAGTATCACGCCAATGGGATTGGATGTAGCAAAGCAGGACTAACTGATTGGTCAATAATAGAGGAGGTCTTTCAGCCCATTTGGTTGCGAGTGCGACACTCATTTCACAAGCTTACGATCCTCGAATTACAAAACTGATGCACGTGGTAAACATGTAAAAAATCTGAGCACGCTCAAACAACCACCCGCGCATCTATTTAAGCCTCGCAGTAGAATATTCTTTGCCGGAAATGTTTTTGTTGCAAGTCTGAAAAAGAAACATGCTTGCAATTCCAGCTGTATTATTCAAATATAATATTACAGATTTGCAAGTTTTTAAAATGTTTTCACAGTTCATTACGCAAGCTTGTAAAATATAATTTACAAAAACAAACCTAATGTTACACACTTGCAAAAATAGCATGCAAGTACGGACACAAATATACACGCTTGCAAAACGAGATTACAGATTTGTTAAAGCAAACTTGCGACCACAAACTTCATTGTACAACCACAAACCTCAACATACAACCACACAACTTTGCCTACAAGTCTACCGACTTTTGACATGTTTAATATTCCATATTACACTAACCGAATCTGGTGGAAACTAGAATTTCACAACGTTAGCACAGTTGGAACAAGGCTGTAGTTGCATCACTACAAGTAGGAGAGAGGTGTGTGCAGGGGGTGTTGTGATGAAATTGTATCTCTGATAGCCAGATGACTGTTGGTCTATGAGATGACTGTCCCTATTGTATTCCCTAAACAAAGCTGCCTCAACTGACAAAATGGTGCCAGCATTATGCTTTCTGTTCTCCACAAGGTTAGCTGTACACGACTGTGTGTGTGCATGTGCATGTGTGTGTGTGTGTGTGTGTGTGTGTGTGTGTGTGTGTGTGTGTGTGTGTTTTTGTGTTTGTGTGTTTGTGTATGCAACTTTGAGTGAATTGCTTTATATTCATGTGAAAATACCATGAGGCAAAGTTTACAATGTATAGCTACTCCATTTTACCAAACATACATAAGTAATTAATGATAATATATTTACCAAAAGATGCTTCTTTTCAAGTCGACCAACAGTCATACTTATAAACACAGAGTATTGGTTTGGAACTCACACATCAGGCACTGCAAATAGCATGCTCTACCAACTGTCACCACAGTAGTCTGTGTGTCTGGTTGGTTCATGGGGATTATTTATTGGCTGAATATGTTCTACCAGTGCTAACCCTTTATGTTCCTGGTGACTACACTAAAATCCGATCATGAAAGGATTTCTGTTAGAACGGGTAACTGGAGAAAGCAGAACAATGCCCTTTTCTTTATTCTTAGAGAGAATTATGTTGTGGTAGAGTCGATTTCAACCAGAGTTGTAAAAAGTACAAAGTAAAATATTTTTTCTCAGTTTGGCTGAGTTCACAAGACCACAAAGACCAGGTAAATGGAGTTCATACCTAACTGGTTATGTATGAAATTAATAGGATTCCTTCCAGTAACTACAGTAGTTAGAAAAACTCATTACCTGGTCATATAGGATTTGTTTTAATAATTTTTCAAAACAGGTGAACCCAGCCAAGTACTTTTACTTGAAACTTTTGACAACACTGAGTTGTAAATAGAGTCCTTCACTACAGTGGAGATGGTCAGTCAAAGCTGAAGAACTGTTCCCTCACACCAAGGAACATTGACATTGTCCCCTAAAAGTCTCCCAGGCAATTGACCGTGCCCGCAAAACAAACTCTTCCTCTGACGCTACTGTAGTTCTGTGGCATAGTGGGGTGCCGTGGCCCAGGCTGTTTCCTCTAGTCCACATGTACTGCTGCAGAATGGGTAAATCCATCCCACTGCACTTTAAGCTAAATAAATCTCTCTTTTCCTGTTGGCTCTATCAATAAGGCCTGCATGCCTGTACATATATTGTTAAAAGAAAAATCTACTGAAAACTAATGTTATCAATGCCCCAAAATTGTATGGATTGCATGAAGACTCCAGTGTCTTCAGAGTCGTTGGTGGAAGTGGGAATGTGATTGTTGTGATTGTTGTGATTGTTGTGATCAGGTGTACAGCGAGTTATGTGTCTGGAAAGCATTTCATCCAAGGTAATATGTTCAACTAGTTTGGTAAAATGTCATGTTTAGACATTTTGTACTTTTGTAAATGTAGTTTTGTAATTATGTCTTTACTGTTATTTTCCCAGGTAAGATGATTAAAAATGACTTTTTGATAACAGCTCAACTCAAATTCTGGGTGAAATTAAATGAATACAATTGACTGAATCAAGGAGACAACCAAAACATTACATTTAAAAAAGATCAGGTTTTTGGTCCGAGCCAGTCAGGTTACTAGGGTAGACCATAAGTTTTACCTACAGACAGGCAGGCCCGCAACAATCTATTTAATAGCGACTGGGAAAATAGATTATCACCTGTGTTCTAGGCTAGCACATAGTACATAACATACTACTGTTCTACAATGAACATTTTGTGTATTATATTCATATGATAAGCTGATCGGGGCCTGTATCCTTTACCACTCTATCATAATGTACAGTACAACTCTTTCATTTCAATGGTTTTACCTTGTGCTAAACATATATGTGAAACCAACCATTATGTAGAAATTAAAAGGTCTTTCTCACATCTATCAGTGTCCTGTGTGCATGCTGCAACACATCCAAGGGCCGTGTCCCTGAGAAAGAGGCTTGATAACCAGCATTAGTCGCTGTCTTTAGACTGTCCCAAATCACACCCTACTCCTTACCAGCCGTAGTCAAATTGATGCCCTACACACGAAATAGGGTGCCATTTGATACCTAGCACCTATCCCACACAGCAACCAGACCAAAACAATCCTGGAGATCTTTAAGTGACAAGTGACTTTTCCACACGTCAATGTCCCTCTAATTTTGTTTTTCTACTCGTTGCAGGAAACCATTGAAAAGTGTAGATTTTCATGAAATTGTTTGTCTTCTGTAACTGGAGTTTCATTAATTTGTTTGTCTTCTGTAACTGGACTCAGAGTTGCATCTGGAGTAGGTCTGGAGCCCATGCAATAGGAGCGCATATCCAATGCAGTTAGGCCATGTCTGTATGGAGTACCAAGCCTTCCTCTGTCCTCAAGACACCCACACAAATATACTTCCACCAACAAGCACGCTTCTTTGGTCAGTCAATGTATATTTACATCTGCACCTCAACCCAAATTGCTGCTTTACCTGAGGACCTAGCACAAAAACAAAACAAAATGGTACCCCATTATGTGTGAAAAAGCTCCCCAGGTGATTTTTGTCTGTCCTCTACACAACGCATTCTCATGGCAATACGTGGGTAACCGTACGTAATGGATATGTTGCCACATTGCGTAGACAGACTTACGGATATGGCCATTCAAATGTGAGCTTTAGTACGTATTGAGTCGCCGTTCTACCAGAACATTTCCAAAAATAGACCAATCAGTTACAATTTAAACTACTTGGGGAACGTTTAGTTCAGGCATATCATGCTAGGTTAGTGAGGTTAACGTTAGGGTTAGGGTAAGGTGAGGTTAAGGTTAGGGTAAGTTTAAGGTAAACCGACAATTTGTACTTTTCGTAACAGTACGAGTCTTTAGGTTTCCCTGACTGATATTTATTTTTGTACATGTTTTTACGTATCGCCATGAGAACAGGCTGCCCTACAAGTAAATCTGTGATTTCAAGGGATAGGAATAGGGAAAACTGTACAGTTGGGTATAGTGTTAGAATTTGGGTTTAGGGGTAGGTAAGTGCATTATGGGTTAGGTTAAAGATTTATGGGTTAGGTTTAGTCATTATCAGTTAGGTCAATGTAATAAGGGTTAGGTTTACTGTTAGAAATTATGGCCAGGTTGAGTTAGGCATTATGGGTTAGAAATTAGGGCCAGGTTAAGTTTAGGTATTATGGTCTAGGTTTAGATTTAGACATTAAAGCCAGGTTAAGTTTAGGTATTATGTGTTAGGTTTAGGGTTAGTCATCAGGGCCTTTATATGTTTAGGCATTATGGGTTAGGTTAAGCTTAAACATTAGGGCCAGGTTAAGTTTAGGCATTAGGGGTTAGGTTTAGGGTTAGACATTAGGGTCAGGTGAATACATTTGGTTTATAGGGTTACGGTAGGAGTTAGGATTAGGCTTCAGTGGAACTTGGACTATGTTTTTTGTCCTCACAAGGTTGGAAAAGCAAAGGTTTGTAGACGTGTGTGTTTGTGTGTGTGTCTGTGTGTGTCTGTGGCTTTAAAGAACTATGGTTTGGCAAAATAATAGATTACCAAATGGATTATTTTTGAGTTTTTAGCAGTTCCTGTATAATATGTTCCAGTGCTAATAGCTAGCTTTATCATCCTGTTATTTCTACTTCAGCTCATGAAGGACAAACCAGAGTTGATTTCCAAATCACACACCCAAATTATTTGTGATCAGACACCTGATACACCTGAGATTTTCCTTTATAGTGACATTTTGTGATTTTGCCTGTTGAGTTTGTGATCCAGGAGTCAAACCCACACATGAGTATAAAATACATACTTGAGGGAGATTTCAGAAATACAGTTTGGTCGGCTTTGTTGGTATTTTCCTCCTCTCTCTGCCTATCTCTAACTGGTAATCCCTGCTTCACCATAATTCTACAAGCAGACTGTCCTTCCTTTCTCTGTCTATCATACCCTGTTTCTTTTCCTCCCTCCGTTATCCCATATAGAGGACTATAATCTTGGCTGGGTACTGGGTTCTGTCTGTACCCTACAATCTAGCCCAGTCATAATTAGACCCACACCAAGCAGAGAGCATTCTAAATCACTCCACGGGTGGTTTGGCCTCCGTCCTTCTTGTTCTTTTCCTCGTTCTTCCTCTTTTCCTTAAATAAAGGGAAGGACAGAAGCCCAGACTGCATTTAGGCAGATTTTGAAGGCTAAATTATAACTCTGCTGCAGTCTCTGTAGCAGGACGTTCTTTTGAAATTTTATCTCTCTCTATTTCTATCTTCTTTATGAAAGGGCTCATTTTGACAGAGAGAATAAGAAATGAATGTTTGTTGTTTCTTATGCATGGCTGAGGAGGTGGCCGGGTGAATACATGGAGATTTACAGAAAGCCTTAGACGGATAGATAGTCAGAGAGCCTTAAGGACTCTGTATACTCGCCATTGCTGACCTGTCGCGCAACAATGTGTCATCATGGGAGCAGCGTAACTATTTATACTGTACTTGTGCGCGGTAGTCGCGACACTAGTCTTCTCCTGAACAGAGGTGGCGCAACTGAGGAGAGGCTACCGACTTGACTATTTCTGGACTAGAAGAAAAGAAAATGTAACAATGGGAGAACTGGCAGCAGCATTGACGTCAATGTCAACATTGGCTAATATAATAATAATGTCTGCACAACGATTCGATGATCTACTTCGTCGGATCAAGCCTGTTTCCGCTTTGTCGCACATTGCTGAAAAAATTAGAGTGGTGCACGGCCTCAACAGATAGATAGACAGAGAGCCTTAGACAGATAGATAGACAGAGAGCCTTAAACAGAGAG
>JACXGM010033733.1:0-12187 GCA_016801145.1 Umbra pygmaea
TTTGTGTGTGTGTGTGTGTGTGTGTGTGTGTGTGTGTGTGTGTGTGTGTGTGTGTGTGTGTGTGTGTGTGTGTGTGTGTGTGTGTGTGTGTGTGTGTGTGTGTGTACTAAGCACAGTTAGACAGTCAGAGTTCTCAGCATTATGGGCGTTGGCCAACTTCTAGTCTGGTCTGAGGTGCCATTTTTATGCCTGTTGTCAGGAAGACACCGGTGCCTAGCAACTGCCTTCCCCCTCCCGGCTACTGTTGCCGTGGAGACCGGCAGCGTTCACCTTATATAGGTACACAGTAAGGGAGTGAAAGCATTGGAGAGCGGAAGCATATAGAGGGATGGATTGAGAGACTGGTCGTAAACAAGCTGGAATTCAAATTTTATCTGTGTGAAGACAAGTGTAGGCGTTCATTCACTAGAGCCGGAGAGGCAGGGGGAGTGCGTGCGTGCGTGTGCGTGCTAGTGTGCGTGTGTGCTGGCATGTAAACTACTGCCAATCTTAATGGAGAAAAACAATTAGGAGTTTGTGTAAATGTGTGTGTGAGATGCACCCTTTATTACATAATAGTCTCTCATTCTTCTGCTCAGTTTTTTTAATGAAATGTATTTTCTGCAGTTTTCTCCAGTTTAATGAATTGCTGCAGTGCCTACGCAGTGATTTTCATGTCCTAAACTGCTTTAAATCACTCTGTCCCCAGCTATTATAATGCAGTTCATCAGCCACAGGTTCCCTGAGGACCATGATCCTACCATAGGTACCTGCCCTCCATTGTTTTAGGACACTCATAACGCTTAAAAACAACTTCTCGAAAAATGCTATTTGAATCAGTTTTTTTTATTTTGCCATTGTGTTGTAATGTATTCAAAATAGCCACTAAAAATGCTAATGAATGTCTCTCAGAGGATGCATACAAGACACAGATCCGTATCGATGATGAACCTGCTAACTTGGACATCCTGGACACTGCAGGACAGGTAAGGCTTCCTTACCAACGGTTGCCAACGTGCCATGAAATCCTGACACGTGTCTGCCGCTAGCTACATGCCAATAGTTGGATGGCTTTCGGGCCTCTTCTCTTTTACGTACAATGACCAGTAAACATAATATGATTGATGAAAGAAACATAATACAAATGCAAGTAATGAGCATTTTCTTTTAGCATTTCAGTTCTTTGACATGATTCATATAGACCCTTTCTCTTAATGATCTTTTTGTTTATTTTTCTTTGATTCATTTCCCAGTCTCTTCATTCCATTCAAAAATCAGTCTAATTAGCATGACAACTTGTAATTGCTAATTCATGATCTTACATTGCCAAACCAAACCTAGTAGGACATCTTTCCATCTGTCATATCTCCCCTCCATCTCCATTACATCTGCATTTTTATGCTTCTCCAATCCCTGTGAAGCATCACTCATTCCGTCTATTGTTTTCTTCCATAAATTTACATAATCTCCATCTCTCACACACTGTAGAATAACATTTCCATTTCTGAGTGACTCAGCCATAGAGACATGCATGGTTCACCTATATGGTCATATACAGCATAAAAGTGTATCAGTTTAATAACATTTGTACCATAACATGCAGAGTGAGTGGTTAAATTGACAATGAAAAAATCTGACTGTAATGTAAGGATAGTGATCAAATGAAGCCATTAATTATCACAATTGTTTGGCTCCTTTGTAAATCATACTGAACAGAAATCACCGAAATGGCACTGATCAAAGTCTACATACCCTTACATTTTTGGCCTTGTTACAGACACCCAAGGTGACACACACAGGTTAAAATGGCAATTAAAGAATAATTTCCCACACCTGTGGCATGTTCAGTTTCAATTAGTGTCTGTGTATAAATAGTCAATTAGTTTAACTGTCATTCTGAGCCATATGGAGCAGAAAAGAAATGTCAAAAGACCTGCGTAAAATGGTACTGAAACTGCATAAGGATATACACTGCCCCAAAAAATAAAGGGAACACTTAAACAACAAAATGTGACTTCAAGTCAATCACACTTCTGCGAAATCACACTGTCCACTCAGGAAGCAACACTGATTGACAATCAATTTCACATGCTGTTGTGCAAATGGTACAGACAACAGGTGGAAATTCTAGGCAATTAGCAAGACACCTCCAATAAAGGAGTGGTTCTGCAGGTGGTGACCACAGACCACTTCTCAGTTCCTATGCTTCCTGGCTGATGTTTTGATCACTTTTGAATGCTGGCAGTGCTTTCACTCTAGTGGAAAGTAGCATGAGATGGAGTCTACAACCCACACAAGTGGCTCAGGTACTGCAGCTCATCCAGGAATGCACATCAATGCAAGCTGTGGCAAGAAGTTTTGCTGTGTCTGTCAGCGTAGTGTCCAGAGGATAGAGGCGCTACCAGGAGACAGGCCAGTACATCAGGAGACGTGGAGGAGGCCGTAGGAGGGCAACAACCCAGCACCAAGACCGCTACCTCCGCCTTTGTGCAAGGAGGAGCAGGAGGATCCTTGCCAGAGCCCTGCAAAATGACCTCCAGCAGGCCACAAATGTGCATGTGTCCACTCAAACGGTCCGAAACAGACTCCGTGAGGGTGGTATGAGGGCCCGACGTCCACAGGCGGAGGTTGTGCTTACAGCCCAACACTTGCAGGACATTTGGCATTTGACAGAGAACACCAAAATTGGCAAATTTGCAACTGGCGCCCTGTGCTCTTCACAGATGAAAGCAAGTTCACACTAAGCACATGTGACACGTGATAGAGTCTGGAGACGTGGTGGACAACGTTCTGCTGCCTGCAACATCTCCTTTGGAGGGCCGCACACAGGGATGGACTGGGACAAATATTCGGCCCGGGACTTTGGATGGAGCGGCTGGCGGGGGGGTGTAGGTTTATCTGTCGCTCCCCGTGTCCGTCATTCACTCTGGGTTTCTTCTCATCTAAATATATCGCCCTCTCGCTTTACACACACACACTACTGAGCCTCATTTTGACTTGTTTTAAGGACATTACATCAAAGTTGGATCAGCCTGTAGTGTGGTTTTCCACTTTGATTTTGAGTGTGACTCCATATCCAGACCTCCATGGGTTGATAAATTTCATTTTCATAATTTTTGTCTGATTTTGTTATCAGCACATTAAACTATGTAAAGACTAAAGTATTTCATACAATTAGTTCATTCATTCAGATCGAGGATGTTTTGTCTTAGTGTTCCTTTTTTTCTTTTTCTTGAGCAGTGTAAAAAGATATCCAAAGCCTTGCAAATGCAGGTCAGTACTGTTCAATAACTTAAGAAGTGGAAGATTCAGGGATCTCTTGATACCAAGGTCAGGTAAACCAAGAAAGATTTCAGCCAAAACTGCCAGAAGAATTGTTTAGGGTACAAAGTACAACCCACCGGTAACCTCGGGAGACATACAGGCTGCTTTGGAAACGGACTGTGGTTGTTTAAAGGAGCACAATATGACAATACTTGAACAGAAATGAGCTGCATGGTCTTGTTGCCAGAAAGAAGCCCTTACTGGGCCAGTGCCACAAAAAAGCCTGGTTATGACTCACTGCTTTTGGCACACTATTTGGAGGGATGAAATCAAAATGGAGCTTCATGGTCACAATCATAATCTCTATGTTTGGCGGTGTGTGAGCTCAAAAGGCACAGGGAACCTTGTGAAAATTGATGGCAAGATGAATGCAGTGTGTTATTGGACAATAGTGGCAAACAATATGCATTCTTATGCACGAATGCTGCACATTGGATGCTCTTGGATATTCCAGCACCACAATGACCCTAAGCACAAGGCCAAGTTGACCATCCAGTGGTTTACAGCAGAAAAAGGTGAAGGCTCTGGAGTGGCCATCAGTCTCCTGACCGTAATATTATCAAGCCACTCTAGGGAGATCACAAACGTGCGGTTTGTGCAAGATTACTGAAGACTTTGAATGACCTGGGGGCATTTTGCCAAGCTGAATTGGCAGCTATTTCTCCTGCAAGAATTCGGGGCCTGATAGATAACTATCACAAATGATTGCACACTGTCATTGATGCTAAAGGGGGCAATACATGGAATGCAGACTTTTGAACAGGATCATTTCATTATTTTATTTGTTGCCATGTTTTGTATTTTGATTGTGCCATTCTGTTGACTTACAGTTGATTATGAATCCCATGAGAAAAAAATTATTTGCCTGCACGATTCGGGGAAATTTATAAATTGCAATTTCTTTGCTTAGAATTGATATCACAATTCTCTTCCATGATTGTTTTTCTCAAGTGTAATGTTTATTGCACACATGAACCATGACAAAACAAATTGGCAGTACCAAACATAGATTCTTTTTGACACCTATACCACACTGTGCATCACCACAAGCCTGTAAACAGAGAGGCTTCAATGAATAAAGAAAATAAAGTACATACTGGCCATTTAAGTACAGTAGGCTACCAAAAATAGACATGGCACATTGAACTAAATTTGGCCCTGATACAGGCTCTATCTGAACTCCTTGAACATGTTTGTGATTTTTTTTTTTTTCAAATTTAGTTTTAATTCAAATCTTAGTAATTTAAAATTAAATTGGGAATGGGGGTGAATCGAGATGGAGATTTTATAACGATTTATCGTGCAGGCCTATTGCTCACTCATGTTTTCTTCAAAAATGGTACATCTGTTACCAATACTCCAGGGGTGTGCAAAGTTTTGAGCACAACTGTAGATGGATAATGATAATTACTGTGCTCTCATGCCCCCTGACCCCCAGGCAGAGTTCACTGCCATGCGGGACCAGTACATGCGGGCGGGTGAGGGCTTCATCATCTCCTACTCCATCACAGACAGGCGGAGCTTACAGGAGGCCCGCCAGTTCAAGCAGCTCATTGACCGCGTGCGCCGCACTGCCGACACCCCAGTCGTCCTGGTTGGCAACAAATCTGATCTGCACCATCTCCGACAGGTGAGAAACCAGAGCAGGAAGGAGAGAAACAACTAACTACTCATTGTGCCAGTATTGCGTGTTTTGTCCATTTCCTGGCAGCATGACATTTTGTACACTTTAAACTCTAATAAGAAGTACAGATTCTGTCTCACTGTTACAGCGTTAACTCTAAATGTTTTATTTTTGCTATGACAATGGGCAGTCAGTAGTTTTACCAATATAAATGGCAATATTTATATTTTACATTGTGACATTTCAATGACCGCTAACCTCACAGTGCATCCTGAGACTACTAGCATTGAAACGCTGCAGTCCAGAGCTATTTGCATGAAGTAAAGGGACATAACCCGGGAGCAATTTAGGGTGAAGTGCCTTGCTCAAGGACACAACGACATCTGGCACAGTCCGGTATCATACCGGAAACCTTCCGACTACAGAGTCCCTAACCTAAAAATTGTGTTCATCGTACACCTATTTGTAAGCCTATCCATTACTGCCAGACTGATATACATGTAGTGTTTTAATGCTAATGGTCTCAGGTGACATTGGGAGGCTACCATATATATTGCTTTCTGTTTACTCTGTGAACATGGTATTTTCCTCCACCATTAGGTGTCAGTGGAGGAGGGAAAGGAGTTGGCCCGGGAGTTCCATTGCCCCTTCTTTGAGACCTCTGCGGCAGTCCGCTACAACATCGATGAGGTATTTGCCGCTCTGGTTCGCCAGATTCGCCAACGTGAGGCTGAGTCAGTTCGCGACAGCGTGAGAAAGACCAGGAGAAGCCACTCGTTCTGGAGCCGCATGCGCTTTACGTTCCACAGGAAACAGCACTCCGAGCACTGAAACGCAGGCATTGTGGGAACAGTCCTCCAGTGGTACCCTTACAACCCCAATTCCTTATTCCAACTCCCAAGCGGAGACCAATGACTCTTATCTGAGTTAGATTAGGAGTGTCTGCAATGGGCAACTAAACTAACAATCCTCACCGAAGAGATTAGCCTTCTGTGCACATTAGTGAAGGCAGGCTCTGTGCTGATGTACGAAGTACAGAGCAGAATATTGAGAAGGTCCTACAGTAGGTAAACTGGCACAGGTGTTTAGGATTGAATTTAAGGTTTGATTTAAGGCAGTTGGAGAATGGAGAGAATTGAGATGCGAGTTCAGAATGGTTGTTATACCATGATATTGGTGGGTTTATATTTTTACTATAGTAATAGTAATGATTTTATTTAACAGTGAAAGGTATTGTGGTATAAACACAACCAGACATGGTGTTCTTTGTCTGACTGTAAAAAAAATCAAGTAGGCAACCTGGGCATTTTCATCCACTCAAATTATTCCAGAATCCAGCATTACGCTGTCCAGTTGAGTCATTTGATGAATGGAAAGAAACATCTGTTATAAAACAGCAAAACATGTGCCTTATCACAGTCACCTATGACCAATACGTCTATGATCTTGTAGCCTCAATTATTGGCTAGAAAATTCATATTTTTTTATTGGTCTTTAAAAAATTCAGGGAACAAAGAATTGATCTGAAATACGTTCTGTGAGTCCCAAACCGATGTCTACACCCTTCACCCAGGTTCTGAGTGCCTTCCGTGGTCATCTGTTGCTGACAACTGGGGGTGACTTCCACGTAGTGGCTAGGGGTTTGTTTGGTAAACGCAGCATCTTCGGGACATACTACTGACTTGAATGGTGCAGTTTATGTTCTACTGGTAGTTAATAAAACAAGAATAAATGTCTAATTTACAGAGGGGTCTGTTTAGGAGTTACCATTTTTGCACATGGTTAAAATGGCCTCCGGTGTCAATATGCTAGACTAGTCTACAGTGTTTATTACCATGAATGTTTAATATTGATAGCCTGAAATGGTTCTAGGACTCCAAACTAGACATGCAAATCACCTGGCTGGGATGATGAGTGTAGCCACAGAAATAAGTTATTTTAACAATGTTCGACATGCCCTATTTTTAACATTTCATTTTCATATTTACATCTGTTTAAAAAAAGGTTTTAAATTAATAGGAGAATGACTGATTGGAAAAGTTAGACTTTCTTCATTCATGCTGCTCATCTCATTCAGAGGAGCTGAAACCCCTTAAGCCCCATCATTTGCTTTCTGTATAAGTTTAAAGAAGAGGAGCGTCCCCAGAGAATGTGGAATACCTTGCCAGACAAGGAAAAAGATGGATGGAAATACTGAACAGATTTGATAGAGATGAGGAAAACAAGACATTCTGATACCATTTATTGTGCAGTACTTCTCTTTCAACTGAAACTTCCATTGGGTTCTTGCTTAGTGTTTGTAACATTGTTTTCTGGGTTTTCTTGTGGGTTGGTGCCTTGTTACAGTGTTATGGGTAAAGACCTAGCAGGACCGTTGTGAACCTTATTGCTGTTGTTGACAAATGTTACTGTGCAGCAGTAATGTACATAAATGTGGGCCATTGATCTATACTAGATAAGAACAAGCTGAAAGTTTGCATGGCAATATGTTGATTCCATCCAAATTACATAACAATCACTGGATTTTATATTATTTTTTTCTGAATGGAATTCAATGGGTGTAGCTGCCATTTTTTTTCTGTATACAGGCAGGGTCTGATTTTCAAGACAATGCCAAGTCATGGACCTGTACCAAGTTCAGTACACTCTCCTTTACTCACCCTTGAATTGTAGTACATCGGCTGTGCACTTATTATTTCAGCACTCCCGTGGATCTGGTAGTGCCGCGTAGGGAATAGGCCTATAGTACTGTATGTGTTGTTTGTTTTATTCTACTTGATCATGATTGTTTTCCTTAATTTATTTTCTATTAACATGCTAAAATAAAATGGAATGCCATTTTCAAATTGTGTGTCTGTGTGGTTGGTATACATTTGAACACCAGAAATGGGAGCTCATCATTTTACTGGTGTGGTCTGGCTGATGAGTGTCAGTCGCCCCCTTGTGGCGGAATTAGAAATTGCAGCTAAAAAGTCAATGGACCTCATCAGATTTGCTTTGGTTGATCAATTCCATAAAGAAAGTTGGAGCCTTCTAGTGACCGCAAGACAGTTTGAGCATTGACATTGTTCTACATACAAATGAAAATGTATGCATATTTCAGACTTTTCTCTCAGCACCAGAGGCCTTATAGAGGTGTGCTGTCGTTCTTTTTAATCGTACCACACTAAGGTACTTCAAACACTGCAACTGTCAACCTGCTCAAATTTAAACTAGTTAATTCATGTGCTGTCTTCACAGATTGTCAAATTGCCTGGTGAAATAAAAGTAACTTGAATGGAGGTAACAACTGAAAGCTAACACATGCAAACCTCTTTTTAGAATTCTGTCTTTATGTTAAATCAAGAGCATCATTACACCAACTGACAATGTGTAAAGCTACTTGATTAAATGTTATACTGGTTCTGGCAAATTATATGCCTTAAAAATAATTTAAAAATTAAAGTCTACACAATGAGAAATTGGGATGGGATGCATCCTTTAACTTTCTCTAATTATTCATTCAGATCCTGGAAAATGCTTAAATGAGGTAGAGAACCAGGGCATGTCACATTATCTACCAAAACATAGGACTTAGAATATTAGGGTTTTGAGGACTGTTGAAATGTATTATGCTTGTGCATCCATAGACATAATAAAGCTTTATTATGTTTTATGTCTATGTGTGCACCCCCCAGTAGGCGGCGGCCATTTTAAGAACGGAAGTAGATGAACAAGCAGTATGTCCCTTTGAAGACTCCTTACTTGAGGAAAGGAGATATGACGTCAGATATGAATTCTGATTAGGTTAGAGATGTTGTGAAGCTAACTCAGTACCAGTTTTGCTCATTTTAACTTGAATAATATTGAAACAAATGCACAAGTGTCTGGCGAATGTGTGGAAATCATCGAGGGCATCTTGTACTTTGGACAAAGGATTGGACAGCTCTTGTTAACAGACCATATACAACGGTTTAGTTTGCCTGCCAAGCAAGAAACTAGCACGGTCAGTCCCAAGGCCTAATCCAAGTAACCAGTTCTACAACACTTGCAGGCATGGATTCCTGGGTTAGATTCAATGCGCAGAGCCAAGCCAAAGAGCGAATTTTCAGGTACGGTAGTAGCCAACCCAGATGGTTTAGCTATGGTGTTACCATACAGTACTGTAGTAGCTAGCTAACTAAAATGTCAATAATACATATCAACAAGTCAGAAACAACTGAATGGTTATTTAATAACTGAAATGCATAAAGAAATAAACGCAGTTCCTGCGAGGTAATGACCCAGGTAGCAAACAGACGTTGGGCCAACGTCAATATTGGTTGGCTATGTTTGCCCAACCTATCTGACAGAATTACAACGTTGGGTCAACGTTGGTATGGTCAGCTGCGATAGCTCAACCTATCTGACAGAAATACAACGTTGGGCCAACGTTGGTATGGTCAACTGCAATATTAATATTATTTAGGTGGTTTTTAAGTTGTCAAAAGGTTAGTAAGGTATTTTTAGTTTGGCAGAAGGTCTGCTGGCCGTCTTATGACATGGTTGGCCCAACGTCAGTTTGCTACCTGGGGAGTAACTTATTAGTGTATAAAGGTAACCATTTGTACAGTTTCAACTTGGGTTCTTTCTCGTCACTGTTTGCTTGCTAATTTTAATAAGTAGACCAATGTTGATTGTGTTATGAAGGGGGTTTTGGGATTGGGTAAATACTACACATAAAGGCTCTGTAATCAGTCAGAAGTCAGAACACTGTCCGTGTTCTTGTATTTAACTTATTCATTGCAAGATGCAAAAACTGACCATAGTGACATATCTATAACGTAGTTGTTTAATTTTTGGTCACACAGGGCGGCACAGTATGCATGTACGTTGCTAGGCTACACTCTGCAGAAAGGTGGGGCAGGTGTGGAGGTCTTGAAGATGGTGAAACAGCTGGAAGCTCATATGAGCTTAACAAGGAAGTGTAAGTTATTGCTGCATCTTTGTCTCAGCATCGTGGCTCACACTCGATGTCTATTGGTATTTCTCTGGGCTCACGGCAGTTACCCGACTTACATCCCTCTACCCCCTCAGTGATGCGTCTTGGGAACTCTGCTGAGGCGGTGGAGGCGGCTAAGCGTGCTGTGCACCTCTCGGACAGCGTGTTACGGCTCTGCTTGACTGTGGCTCACCTTAACCGTGCCATGTACTTTGCCTGTGATAATGTGCTGTGGGCCGGAAAGTCGGGGCTTCTACCTCAACTGGATCAGGACAAGTGGAGCCAGAGATCCTTCAGGTAAGTGTTTGAAGACCTGTGGTGAAAGTTTACTAATTTTTTCAGTTGTTACCTCCATTCAATTTGTCTAAGAATATTCTATTACTTTTTCTTTTATATCACCTTGCTTATCCCCTCTTGATGAATTATTGGCCCACCCACCTGACTACATTACATTGGTATATGCCTAGAACCCTCTAACCTTTATGGAAATGATCATCCAAACCACAATGCTCTGTCCTGCCAGTTGGCCACTTTTATTTCCTATCTTTCATTCTGTAAATGTTTCCTGTATTCATATATTTCTGTCTTTTATTCTAAAGGTACTACCTATTTGCCCTCATCCTAAACCTAACCCGGGACGCCTACGAGATTCGTCTACTTATGGAGCGAGAGGCCCGCTCCTCCCACAGTGGGTCAAAGGCCACCTGGACCTCCTCCCCATCCCCTTCGCCACTGGAGAACAACGAACTGTCCCACTCTTCTTTGCCCTCTCTCCCTCCAACCGTACTTGCCCTCCTGTCACAACGCCTCTCCCGACAGTTCCGGGTGCTGGTAACGGTGCTGCGCAGCAACCCCCCCCTGCTGTTGGACCTGCTGAAGAACAGCTGTGACGTGTTCATCCCTCTGGACCGGCTGGGCATCTACCAGACGGGCCAGGGCTTTGTGGGGGCCTGTGGCCTGGTCTCGTCTCTACTCTCCATCCTAACTATCGTCCACCCCTGGCTCAAGCTCAAACCGTAAACTAGCAGAAAAATGTTTGGGCTGAACATTTAAGCCTAGTCCGACTTTAGTCAAAAGGTCCACACGTTTTAAGTGTTCAAGGAGGTGTTTTGGCCGTACATCCCTGAGGAGAACTGTAGGACAGCTGAACAGCGTGCTAGAAACGGATGAGTACTGTACAATTTTTCCCTCTTTGTTTTTTTTGCATTAATACTTTTTACGGAACATTTTGGTCAGCTCAAGCTCTGATTAATGTTGGTAGATAGGAACGGTTGCATGTACACTAAGAGAGAATTTGCAAAAGAGCAATGTATGGGAATGCTGTGTTTTGTATCCAGCTCAGGCTCTATGCTGTGAAATGTTTACGCACAAGGTTCCTCCAGAATCTTTCTAGTTGATTAGAACGGAGTGTACGGAACTGGCACATAGAACATTGAGTCTGAACTGTCTCATAGAAAAGTAAACACCTTAAAGCCTGGCTAAAACATAACTGACCAGCTTTATGATGTGACTCATGGCACAAAAAAGCCAGTAGAAAAGGTGTGCATGTGAGAGAGAAAGTCATGAACTGTGGGTAGTACATGAAAACACCAGCTGTGAACCAACAACATTGTTGATTTTTTAATTTGATTGTGGGGAGCAGCTGTCATGCAAGTCCAAACGTCTGTTCTGTACAAAGTGGGCCTCATCCACAAAAACTGGTTTCTTTCTTACACTGATTTTCTAAACTTAATTTTCTCCGTTTTGATATTGATGTTGATTTTTTTCCCCTATCCATGGGCCAAGAGAAAGTCCAACATGGTTGATTTGTTCATGATACCCCTTTTTTCCTCACCCATGGTTAGATATCGATCATATGCTTCCTCCAAGCATGTGTCCCTAAACCGGTACATTAAATACAGAAACACTTAGTTAATAAACCCATGCTGAGACTACTCAAATATACAACCATGATTGAATTCACAGGTGCCTGACCTTGACACAAGGAGTCGGTAAAGAGCTACCTATCCACCCCAGGCAGAGTTGTGCTAATTTGCATACACCGATGGTTGACTCACGGACATAGTCGGAATGATGTGAATGTGGTACGAACCCTGGTCATCATCAGAGGCGTCATGCCCATTGAAACTAAGGGGGCACGTGCCCCCTCAGATTTTTGAGCCAAGTGGACTTTCCTTTTAATATCTGGATTGTGGGCACATGTTTGTGTGTGTTGTGCACACTAGAGATGCGCAGATGGGCTATTATTTCATCCGCAACCGCATCACAAAACTCATCATCTGTCCGCCATCCATCCACAC